>JACTAT010000021.1:41755-61841 GCA_014526335.1 Chrysaora quinquecirrha | reverse complement strand
CATTTTTATAGATTTTAGAAATGTTTTCTTTCGTTGACACAATGATTTCATTGTATGAAGTTCATGTTGACTATGTTTCAGCTGGATTTGATCCACTGACGAGTCTGACTTGTTTTTCACTGTTTTATCGATTATTGAATTATTTTTAGCAAGTGCCTCGGATTCTGCAGAAGGAGAAAAGGACGAAAAAAAGCCAGAAATTTCTTCTGCTGAGGAAAGTAAAATTGAACCCCCAAAACCTACATCTTCTGTCAGTCATGCCGTAACTGATTCTCCACTTACTGGTAAGTATAAGGATAATCGGGTGTGCCGATTGTAAGAATAACCTGCTATTTCTTGATACCCTGATACGCAGCACGAGTACCGTATTTATCAAATGTATATACTGTATATGCAAGTTACCAACAAATGACAATAGATAACAAAAAGGTTGGATGCAAGCAAATAAAACAGAGAGCAAGTGTATTTTCAATAAAGTTATATTGAAATTAAAAAATCTTTTTGCACATTAAGGTTTTCCAATCTCCCGCTATTACCAGAGTTTGACTTACAAGAATGTTAAGATATTTATTAGTACTATACAGGGAAAAATATTTAAATTCTTAAAATATTGACGTCAATTCAAAAGGGCGTTTCATCAACCGAAAATAAACAATTTATACCATAACCATAACCAAGACATTGATACAATTTTCCGCTTATGTCGTCAGAAGCGTTGGAGAGCTCAATTCCATAAACACGTAGATCTTGAAGTAAGGCTCTTTCAATTTTCTGTGTCTATCTTCGCATTCAAAAATGTGCTCTAGTGAAACACAATGGATTTTTCAGTCGTGATTCGGAGATATAACCATTCGTTCTTGTTCTTAAGTTATTAGCTTCTTAAATATAAGCTGTTTCTCTATTGCACGATATTAAATATAGCTACAACGTTCTAGCTTTTGCAATATCTACTTGGTTGTCAAATGAGTTCTGACGTAAAAAGTCATTTGCCACTACCTAAAAGGCATCTGAACTCTGACCACTCACGAAAGAATAAGAGACCAAAATTGATGATATCATGATTATATGAAAATAATATGCATTATATCTTAAATTTAGAACATTCTCCTCAATTATGTTTCAATCTTGGTCTCCCAGTTTTCAGGCATTCTGCAGAATATTACCAAAAGCGATTCCAATGCATTTTTGAAATGACGTTTACATTGTATAAGTTATTTGTTTTAGGGACAGATCATCCTTCTGATCATTTGAAAGAAATAAAACCTACACCACCTCCTGCTCCTCCAGCAAATCAATTTGATATAAAGAAAATGGATTCAAAAGAAGCTCCATTGGCATTGAGTGGAAGTCGTAAAGAAATACGTGTAAGTTTTCTAGCGGATTTTCATTCTAGTAATAGCTACATATTTAGTTCCGTTGTTGTTTAAGAAGTTTTGGTTCATGCACTTGCAAATTCTTGATGGGGTATTTTCTTTTTATCTGACAACGAATGGTATATTGCCATGGAGGATAATGAGAAAATCGTGCTATGTATATGTGTCTAGTGTTGCTTGGATGCGTAACGAGGATTTAAATGGAACACACGGGCAGAACGTTAGAGATCGTTGTAGATTCCTGAGACGATTCTTAGAATGACAGAGGAGATTGCTGATTTCGCTGTTTTGGAAATACCAGAAAAATCATCAATAAATGCAATGAATAACAGAACATTGGAACGATGCATATTAGTACCCACGGTTGGCAAGGAAAACGGGCATGCTGTCACAAGAGAAGATATGCAGTGTTTCATTTTATTTTAAGACTAATCTGTTATCTGTTGGAATGACGCATGAGAATTGAACATGGGTCGCAAAACCATGTGAGGAGCATGCCCTTACCGCATGCACATTGAAGCTTGAATAACTGACCAAATATTTTTGTCGTTGTTTTCAGGTGAAAATGTCAAGAATGCGTCAGAGAATTGCCCAGCGCTTGAAAGATGCCCAGAACGTAAATGCAATGCTCACTACATTTAATGAAATCGATATGAGGTAAATTTTCGATTTCATCGGTACTTTTCTTTGCAATAGCATGCTGCAGAATTACCCTAAATTTAAACTTGTCGCATTAGGTGCAACTACAGAAGCAGGTTTTTATTGTTAAGCCGGACGCAAACAGTGCCAACATGTTGGCCAAAATCGCCACCAAAATCGTTGGCTAATATGTTGGCACGGTTTTGATATAGATTTTGATCTAATAAACAAGATGTTGGTAATGAAAAAGTGTTTGCCAGTATTTGTAAACGTGCTTTTAAATGTTGGAAAACATTTTCATCGATTTCAGCAAAGTTAATGCGTTGGTAGGGTTTTCTTTATATTGCCAACGTCTTTTTGGGATACCTTGAAATGAGACATGGGTTTAAGCTGGCTAATCGAGTTTGACCACGAGTTTTCACCTACTAGCAAAAGAGCGAGCAATAAACAAGCAGCCGCTTTCTTTTCCGAAATGTTTGCAAAATATCATTTGTACATACGTCAAAATATAATACGTCAGCAACCCTAACCATCCTGATGTTTTGATCGTATGACAAACCGTGCCAACATGTTGGCCTATTTTCAGCAGACATGTTGGTAAAAATGTTGGCACGGTTTGCGCCCGCCTTTAGTCAGATATCATCACTTTTATCAATGATGTATGTTCTTATTACTGCCAGACTTTCAATTTTCGTCAATTTTCCTCCGATAATTCATGTTGAGATTTTCCCTTGCTTTTTTATTTGAACTCAGTCAGCTTATCAATTTTATTAAATTAAATCTTGCATCTTGACATTTATCAACTTGCTAAAGATAGACATTAATTAACTAGAATGCGAAACAGATTCTTGGGAATGGAACATTCAAATTTATAGAGAGTTTGCTTTTTCCGGCTAGAGAGCATGACCAAACCGCTGTGTGCATTGCAAAAATACATTAACTCACGCATGCAATGCAGGTATGCAGTAATATGTTTTGGAGCAGTTTAAGGATCGTTTGGTTGAAAAGGTATTGGCTTAAAAATTGACAAACTCTTGATGTTGATAACTTTTCGGGTCAATGTGCACCTCTACCTTATGCGCAGTCTTTTAGAGACCCCTTTTGGATGATCTATCTGCAATGAGAAATAACAGAACCAACGTCTTGTGTTTGGTATTGTTCGTAATTAAATTGTAATTGTTTAGCTGAATTGTTATATATAAAATAAAAGAATAGGGTACTCACCTGTTCTTATTTTTTTGTTCTGTTCATTTGAAGCAACGTAATGGAAATGCGAAGAAAGCACAAAGATAGCTTCCTGAAGAACCATGGTATCAAACTCGGCTTCATGTCAGCGTTTGCGAAGGCATCCAGCCATGCTTTACAGTCAATGCCTGTTGTTAATGCTGGTTTGTGCAACTAAGTTATCAATACTAGTTAACAATGCCAATTATCGAAGAAAATCATATCTCTTGAAATATAATATTCTTTTCCTTATTTTCTAGTTATTGAAGATGGCTTCGTAATCTACCGTGATTTTGTCGACATCAGTGTAGCTGTGGCTACCCCTAAGGTTTGTTTTAGTTGTAAATGATAATTAATATAATTTGTGTCTTGTTGATTAATTGTTTCTCTACTACTTGAAAGGCGATTTATCTATGGGAATTTAAAGTGAATAGAAACACAGAAAACACAGTGATAAGCCCTGTTTACACTACGAAATTTCAACCCGGGTCGGTTGAAGTTAACCCGGGTTAGATTTTTGTAGTGTAAACAGGGCTATAGAAACCTATGCTCACTAAAGAACGAAAATATTTGAAATCTAACGAATTGTCGGGAAGGGCATGAACTAACTTTTCGATGTTTTCCACACAGCTGATTTTCAGAACGACTTTGCCATAAATTGGGACTTATTACACGAGTTATCGCTCCATATCATTGAAAAGTTATTTTACAGTTTTTCCTCAAGGACAGAATCAACCTCGAGCACATTTCACGTAAGCCCCCCCCCCTTGATTTTTTCACTGGAAACTAGTTTTTGGTTGATGGCTAGCACTTACATACCAAATTTGTTCGATTTTCATACGTTGTAGCCAAATATTTGATTTTTATCGATTTTTATCATTGAAAAATGACGTCATCGGCCACGTCATTTTGATGCCATATCTCAGAATGCCCAAATAAGATTCGTAATCCCCATATTCGATTTAGTTAAAAACAACTTTCAAAGTTGAGATTAGATAGCTTCTTAGGTTTTATGAATCTGATGATGTCATCATCCTAGCATCTGACTTCACAAAAGTTTGATGTTGTTATATACAAAACGAAAGGTCTTTCTAAGCGCTATCGGGATATGCTATTTTTTGATGATGTGGCATCTTTGATGAGATATATTTATCTTTACGTTGATTTTTTATGCTTTATGACGTCACAAATCACGTGGTATCTAAGAACAATACACGGTGGCACGTCTTGGGAAATCAATCTCCAACCCTCAACGTATCAGAATCTGAAAAAAGATCTGAGATTAGGCAATCTGTTAGTTTTTTTACTGGTATTTCCCTTTCTATTCGTGGTTTACAGCTAGTATTGAATACCTGTAAATGTGCTTATTTTCTTTTGCTTTATTTCTTGTGCTATTCTGTTTTTGTATATATTTTTCATGGACGGTGAGCACTAGGATTGATTTTCCACAAGTTTCATACCGCAGTACATTGGATTGGAACCTTGACTTGATAATCACAGAGACAATAGCGTTGCCAATGGGCTATAGAGCTCAATGAAGTTGCTCAGTTACTCTCTTGTGTCATACAGGCTAAAGCTCTCCTCGGTCATACAGCCCTGTTTAATTTGTACTTCGGCTACGTTGAGCCTTCTACAACAGAATTCATATCTACTGTTCGTCAATGGCAAACGCTAGGAGTGCCCTTCTTCCACTCCAGCCTTGGAGCAGCACTTCTCTATCTATGTTGACATTGTGTCATCCGTTGATTTTGTAGGGTTTAGTTGTACCTGTGTTACGAGATGTTCAGACAATGAATTTCTTGGATATTGAAAAAGGGATTAATGCCCTGGGCCAAAAGGTTTGTGCGATTTTATAAAATAATCATAAGGAATGATAATTGAAAATGTTTTTCGAAATATATCTATCCTCAGAAATATAAGGTGCACTCCGTCCTCAGAAATATGTAGGGCTTTGCAATGAAGTTTTAGATCATGCAACAAAGATCTATTTAATGCAACAAAACGCAGCGATCGTTTGTATTTGTTTTGTAGTTCATGCTCACTCCCTATTTTATCATTCATGTTTTCTTCCATCAATCTTGAAAAGGCTGTGCGGTTGTAGACAAGCGGGAATAATGGCGGCATTCCTTTTTGCAGCGGTGTAGCACGATATGTCCAAACTTGATAATTTTCTTTATATTATTTTTTTTTATTATGTAAAATAGAGAACCCCAGTCGTAGGAGTGGTGTTGAAGTGGAAGGAAGTAGCTACTGATTTAAGGGTAGTTTTTTCAATCGAGCGATGAAGAGGCGACGCTGGAGAACAGTAACGAGATGTTGAAATAGTTAAATTTATTAGCAATTATATCAAGTTTGTCTTAGTGACATATTGCAATCTTACTCTTTGTTTGATCCTTGCCGACAGAACATGAAACTAACAGTAATGTAACTCTGAAAAATTTCTACCAATGATTCAGAGCGCCGATTGCATTACATGTCTAACTCCTGTTGTTCTCGGTAGCCAAATCATTTGAGCGGACAATGGGCTACACAGGGTGAATTATTATTAGAGAGGAGCTATTAGGAAATTTTTTCTATTGTATTATGTTTAGACTAGTTCATACTGGCCATTTTAAACACAAACTAGTGCAGGTAAGATTTTCTAATTTTCAAGAAATTTCGCAAAATATTTTTTTTCAATTTTCAACCCTGGGTACGTTGATGATTATTGCTATTACAGACGTTGTATAGTTCCGTTTAAACAATGTATAATGTTATGCTTTGTACATGGTCCTTCCGCAGACTGATGACATTTTTTTGTTGTTATCATGACCTTATCGTTTTGTTCATTACTTGTATTTAATGTACTGTCAAATTTTTCTCATTATTATTGACAGGCTCGAGATGGGGAACTGGCAATAGAAGATATGGATGGTGGTACATTTACTATATCAAATGGTGGTGTTTTCGGATCTCTCTTAGGCACTCCAATAATCAATCCTCCTCAATCAGCCATTCTTGGCCTACATGCCATTAACGAAAGACCAGTTGCAATAGATGGACAGGTAAGAATATCTCAAGCTTGAATGTTTCTCCAGCCAGCCCCCGTTTCTTGATGCTTTGTGTGCTTTTCTTTTTATGGAGCTCAACAGTTTCCTGTGTGAAATGAGAAGGACGAACAATTAAGATTCGCAATATTCTAAAACAGCATTGGAATGCAATTACTGGGAATGGTGAGTTAAGGCCTGTTTGGACCCAACCACCAATTTTAGCCCTCAAAATACACAAAATTATTGGAGATGTTCTAACTCGTACAAAATTCACACTGAATGATAATGAAATATATGAGATTCAATGAATATGATACAGTTACACTTTATATAAACCCTATTCTGCTAGCATCATTCCTGGACGCAGGCGTGAGGGGGCACCCATATGTCACGGAGCATACCGATCATAGGCACCGAAACGCTCTTTATAGAGGATTAGCTGATGAGCTAGTTTTCAACACTGGTAACACACACGAAAAATATTATAACGCTAGCAGAAGTATTATTGGGACCAGGTTTCCTCGTTTTACAACTTATGCGTGGGATGCATTTGGAATTTCATTGCTGAGGCTTGTTGCTACTACACCGCTTTTATTTCTTAAATAACAGTGAATCGTGTCTTGCTTTTTTGTTACTATCTACATACAGTCCTCGAGCTAATATGTGTTTTTGTCTGGATAAAACTTGAGTCGTTTAATTTTCTGCTACCAGTTTCTCTTTGTCGGAGAAATGATACTATTTCTTAATGTAACAGAAAAAAAGAAAAGACCACGTTAACTTACTGCTGGCTTGGAAGAGCGAAGCTTCTTGCGGCGAAGACGAAATTAAATAATAAAAGTAGATACACGGTGCAGCAAGACATGAGAAAGACAACTATTTTTGTAGAATACAAGTACACTGCAAAAATAGTTGTCTTTCTCTTGTCTTGCTGCGCGGTGTTGCTACTTTTATTATTATTTTTTAAATGTGGTCCCGATAGCAATCATGAAACAGAAATGCATTACAGGGCCATAATTTTCAATTTAGCTTCAAAAACGTTTTGGCCATAATTCTAAGATATTCGTAATACATATAGTTCACTTCCGGTCTTCAGCGGTTATAGCTAAGTATGATTCCAAATTGGACGTATTGTTAGTATATATCTTAGGATGAGAATAGTAATAGCCAATTTTCTTAAATATCTTAAGAAAAATAAAGATAGGCGACAAGAAATATACTAAGTTTTTAAACTGTTTGCTTCCGTTTCATCCGTACTTTGCTTACAATTATTTAGAGGCCTACCGAATAAGCCCGAGTTACCAATGGAGTAACAACGTGTGAAACACCTAGCAAAGGGAACCTATGGGTAGCTTGCTGAAATATAAGGATGATTTTTGTGTTGGCGTCTGGCGAGTTTCTAAACAGTGGTGAAAACAGATAGTATCAAGGAAAATTAAAACTAAGAAACGCGACCAACAAGTAAATGAAAAAAAGGCAATAAACAGCTAGCATTCCGAAAAACCCAGGTAAACTTCTGTATGCATTTCAAAATAACTGGTCATCACGGTTGCACAATCTTTCTTTGCCACTTCTGGATATATTTTTGCCATGTTTAGTATAAGTTCACTATTCAGTCTTTACCTTAGCAGTGTGGCCGTTTGTTTTTAATAATGCAAAGTGTGATATTTTAGCTTTGCTGATACTATATCGAATGTTAGGGTTCTTTTGTCTAGTTGTCAAGATGTTAGAATTCTTAGAGCAATTAATTTGTTATATTTTCATTCAAGGTTGCCATTCGACCAATGATGTATGTTGCTTTGACTTACGATCATCGGCTTATAGATGGGAGAGAAGCCGTTACATTTCTTCGCAAAGTAAAAGAAGCAGTAGAAGATCCAAGGATAATTCTTTTGAATTTATGATTGCAGTTTGTATGAAATTTTTTCGAGCAGGTATTAAGCACCAAATTAAGTTATCTGTAGAACTGTTGTAATGCGTGTTTGTGATTTAAGATAGAAGTTTTAAAATTCGTCCTAATGTGTTGAGAATGACAGTTTCTCTGTTCTTTTAAACTTTGTTTATCTCAATGATTAGCTATGAATAGCTATGATTAACACTACATTAATTATTTCTCGCGGCGCCGGCACTTAATGAGTGCCTTAATACATAAGAGGTTCCTTGGTAGACTATACAATAACAAAGAAAGTGAATCTAAGAAACTGGATCTCAAGTGCCTCAACACCTATGTTACATCTCTCCATTTCAAAATGGATACTATTGCTACAGTTTTGAAGTTTGTAACGCCTAATTGTTGGATGGCTTCGATTAATTTGAAAGATGCTTATTACAGCGTAAAATTTCACTCTGCTTACCAGCTATATCTGAAATTTACTTTTGATTAACGCGTGGCGGTCTCTAAGGCAGGCAAATGAGACAATAATATACACAAGGTTGGCAGTATTTGGGATCGTATTAGGCTAAACTCAATACAATATAATAACTAAAAATGACACATTTGTATACAAATACTTGTTCGCCACCATATTCTTGCTGGCCAGCCCGCCTAATGCGATCCAGGTGATTCAAAGTTTTATTTTTTTTCTCTCTTCATTTTAAGTTTCGATGAGTACAAATGTTGTTCGTTTTAACTTATCACAAGCTGCAAGGCCCTGTAGTGGGTGACAGGGGATTGTTCATGGGATTTTCTACCACGTCTGTAGCCATTGACAATCTTCCTATGACCATCGGGTTTAATTTTCTGGCTGAAACTTCGTCGGATACTCGATCCATGGACACCATCCACTTCTTTCTAGCGATTTATCCATCATCAGGGATCTCTTGTTATACATCTTACGACTCGGTTTTCTTAGAGGCAGCAAGGTTTTGACTGGACACCATCGATTTCTGGTAACGGTATTGAAGGATTAACACTGAGCCATCATCTTCTGAGTGCGAAGGTCCCGGGTTTTTGACATTGCTAGCAATTCGCTTCATTGACCATTGTATTGAAATCCAAACATACAACGGAAATACATTTTATTACACATTTGAATATTTTTATCTGGGAATATTTTAGGTATTAGCTGGCATTGTCGATAAAAAATTAACTAACGGGCATTAACGACCCTTATTCTCGTGGACAGACATTAGTTGATGAGCTGGGAATGATGAGTGGATGAGGTCGGAAGGTTTACACAAGTGTAACAACGAACATTTTTCATTTGTATTTTTTGTTGTTTTTTTCTTTTTTTCACTCAGTTCACTTTTTCCGCTTTTTTTCACTTACAACACTTCTTTTTTTTTCTTTTTGTTTTTCACTTTTGTCACTTGCAACTTTTTTTGTTATTGTTCCACTTATTTTACTTTTTCTTTTTCACTTTTTGTCGCTTCAAACACTTTGCTTTTTTTTATTTTTTCCACTAATTTCACTTTTTATTGTTTTTTTTTTCTTCACTTATTTTACCTTTGTCTTTCCTTTTGTCACTTACAACACCTGTTTTTTTTTTCGCTTTTTGTCACTCACGATACTTTTCTTTTTTATTATTTTTGTTTTTCACTTTTTTCACTTACAACACTTTCCTTTTTTTAATATGACACATTGATTTTTCATCTTTTTCACATTCATGGATTTACTTTTCACTTTTTTCACTATGCGCTTATTTTCTGTCTATTTTGTATGTCATTTCAGGGCACTGTCACTGTTGCCTATGCGCTGTGCGACAAGAAGGGTTACTGATATAACACTGATTTGTTCCTTTAGCCCAACAAGGTGGCTACTGTAACATTGTGTCGTTTCCTCTTGTAATTAGTTGCATTATTGTGGGACAACTGTTGTAATAGGGGTGGATAGGATGAGTAGACTAGTGACCTTAAAAGCAACTGTTTGCATTGGCTTAAAGATAATGAAAAGCAGTTTGAACTTCCTGTTGGGGCTGCTGAGTGAGAAAACGTTTTAACCAGTCCTAGAAACCTTATTAAGAACTGAGGGATAATTGCCAAGGGAGGGATAATCTCTTTTAGGAGAAATTATACTTGTTATGATTAAATTCCTATATGATAGCCAAATGTTGGCAAAAGCTTTGATTGGGATTGCAGCAATTTAGATTCCACTTCGAGCTGATGGGTGGGGAAACCTGTGGAAAGGCTATTAACCTGTGGTAGGAAGATTATTATTAACCTGTGGTAAAAGATTATTAACCTATGGATAGAAACCATTGTATACAGGATGTTAGAATCATTGTCTGCTGATGAGAACTGGGTCACCTTTTAAGCAGGGGCATCAATAAGGAAGGAACTTTCTCCCTCACGAGAGCGACTAGCCTTTTCTTTCTTTCTTTTTTTTTTTTTGATACAAATTACGATCCTGTGGAAAGAAATGGTTAGCAGACAACATTTCAGAATAACTACTGTGATAATGGAATCACCCTTTCGATAGGGAGCATCCATAAGGAATTAAGTGATATATCTTCTCGCAAGGACATCCATTTATTTTTACAAATTTTGACTAGAATATCCGTAATTATTGATGGTAGTTGGAGTGGGTGGGAGGGAAAGGAAGACACCTCATAGTATTTAAGCTGATTAACAGTTGGTTACTTGACATTGAAGTAGCGAGTCCACATCAGTGTTTAGGAAATATTGATGTGTTGCTGATTCCTAAAAATTGCTGCGTGTTTTTCCTCAACTTCGAAGAGCGATCCAACGAAACTGTTTTCTTGATGAGTTTTACGTGCCGAAGACACGGAGTCAGAAAAGAGATCTTATACGCTTTTCATGATTTTCTGAACTAACTAATTTCTAATTTTTTTACAACTATATAAAGTAAAAACAAGGAAATAAATTGACGTAAATGCAAATGAGATTCTAATGTAAAGAGGAAAAGGCCGGGCTGCAAGAGGAAAAGGCCGGGCTGCGTAGGATAACATTACATAGGAGGAAATATGCATAAATTACGAGAAGTAGGTAATATGACGTCAATACTAGCTGGATAACAGAGATGATGCAATGCCTGAATGAGGAAAGAGGAAAATTGTAGAATGAATGAGCTATTAGGATGTAAACAAGAGAGGGCCTAAAATTGAGGGTTGAATTTCACTACAAGTGCAATGTTGTCATTTCGTTCCTATCAGTGTAAGATAGCAGGCGACCAAGTTGATAAATATAAATTCAAATCAGCAAAGCAAGATATATACAGGGTGGCCCAAAAAAAAGGGACACCCTAACTAAATAATTTATAAATAATTTATTGTTAAGTTGGAATTTCATGAAATTAATACTACATGATATTCAACTCAAGTGAGATATATCATGTAAATATCATGATGATATGGATTAGTATCTCTGAATAAATTGACTTTAAAACTTTACAATCCAAAAACGTACTGTAACAAAATATGCAACTTTATACCCTTACGTAATCTTTACGCAACAAAACAGAAAAATCAATAACTCATTCTTTCAGTCAAATGATATCCAAAATGTCCTCAATCCTGCTCAATACACTTCTCTAATATGACTGACCATACATTAATGGTCGTGACAATTTTACTCTGGGATAATGATTCTCCTTCAGGCACGATTGCAGTACAGTACGCAATGATGGATTATAAACAGCTGGTTTTTGGACATCAGGAATTTAATGTCTAATTGCGCCAAGATGGATGCTCGTATCATCACAATATTTCTCCACGATATCGTACTTGAGTTGAATATTTCCTGGTATAAATTTTATAGAATTCCTCCTTGAGAAAAATTATTCAGAAATTATTTACCTAAGGGGGTCCCTTTTTTTGGGCCACCCTGTATATAAACTATTTACAAAGTAATTGATGAGACGATGCTCTTGAAAACATTTTAAAATCTTTATAACCACGACTATCAATCTTTAGCTTCCACAGCTCCACTCCTTAAAAATCCCTAAAACAACTCTCTTGTAATCTCTCAACACATCTAAAAATACACAACGCTATAGCAACAATTCAACTAAGAACAGTAGGAATGACAGCCCTCTAATAAGACTGCTATGCGACCCTAATTACTTGAAAGCATATTGAAATCTAAAATATGTTGAAATATTAAAAACCTTGAAATAAGCAAACATTGGAATAAACACGTAGTACAACAACAACAACAACAGCAACTTGGGCTGAACGCTAAGCACATGGCTGAGAGGAACTAATCATGAGACCTGCTCGTAAATCTCCATTTGCGCCGTGGGCGCAAATGTGCCAAAATCAGATATATAGACATTTCCAAATGGATTGGCTTCATGCGCTAGGAAGTTTACCAAGCTACTTAAACCGACATTATCGGTTTTGCATTCCCGTGGGCACATCATAAGTAGCTATATTGATGACTTGTATCATGCCACGCCTCAATCCAAAGATTGAAGCGGATCTCGAAATATACGTACATTGTTGATTCTCAGCAGAACCGAGTAATCAGTGCATCGTATGACAGTCTGTAAAAGTAAGAACCTTTTAGAGGTGCAACCTTGGCTTTTGAAGCAAGGAACTGAGGGGGCTAGCATCAGAGGGGTTTGAAGAGACAGCCTCTTCATCCAGCAAAGAGACTGCGACCCTTCCCAGTATATACTTTATAGTGATAAAGTCGGTCCCAGTAGCTACTTTATAGTGATAAAGTCGGTCCCGATCCAGCTCTGAACTAAATTATTTCCATTTTCAATAGTAATAAACAGAGTTGTACCCGAAACCCAAAGAAAAATCGGTAAAAAATTGCTCTCATGCAGATCATTGAACATTGAACTTAATTCACCACGCTGTTTTGCATAGCAGGAAATAGTGATGATGTTTCCTTGAAAGAACAAATTAGCAAACAAAAGGGCCAGAGCAGCTAGGCGGGACAACTTTCGGCCAATTGCAACCCAATCCCTTCATGACAGTACAATGTATTGGTAGTCAATACTGCCGTTAGTCAGGAGATGCCTAGCTGTACAACAAAGACAAGTTGTGTCAGCCATTTCTGGCCTTATTTTTATTTTTTTCTGGACAATTCCGGGCGCCAGGCGACAACATCGACATAAATTTTGACAAAAATTGTTGTTTCTTAGGTTTTCTTCAACAGCTGGGCTGCGCAAAAATTACATTAAAAGAGTCCTGAAATGGTCACCAGAGCGATTCTAGCAACCCAATTTTTCAAAATTTTCCGGGGGAGCATGCCCCCGAACCCCCCTAGGCGGGTGCGCTTTTCGGCACACAAAGACCAATACCCTTCGGTCCCACTTCATGACACCCCCCCAATAATTTTTTCGATTTGCGCCCCTGTTAACAGTTGGTTATAGTGCATTCTAGCTTGCCCTTGCTGCTCGTCATCCTAAGGAACTTTATCAAAGCACAGTTGCTGAATAAGGATCTTAAGATTGACTGTATAAACACTTAAGCACCCTAAAGGGTCAAGCATTTTGGCTACAATTTTGAGTAAAGACCTTTTTGTTGGTGGCAATGATGCAGAGACGTCGGTCAGCTTAGTAAGGTCAAAGTAGATGATCTTGTTTTGTTTCCAAGTGTATACCAAGTACCTTTAGACAGGGTATTTTGGCCTGCAATCTAAGGAAGTGCCTAACCTTTGTTTTTAAACTTGATTCCCGGTACATCGACCATGCTGAATTGTTTAAGACCAGCAGCTAAATCGGGAAGTGCTTATATCACGTGATATACGACGTCATGATGACGTCATAAATATATACCTTTTACTTATTTTAATTCGCTTTATAGCCCCTTAATTTGAAAGAAAATGACAAAAATAGATAGAACACATTAAAAGCTTTTGATTGATGTACATTTTGTTGCATTTCGAAGGTTAAAATATTTATGATGACGTCTTCGGGGCCTTTTTTGAGCAGGTCCTTTCATAGTGAGGATCTTGGTGAAACAATTGTGCATTTTATGTTACCAGTATCAAATTTGGCGAAATTGGGTAGTTTGACACGCTGAAAAAGATAAAATATAGACCTCAACCCAGAAATGCCCCTTGTGCTATTTTTAGACTCGGGTAATTGGTACCAGACCTCTACATAAGCTACAATACTAGTTTTTTGCAAATGGTAATACAAGCATCAAATTTGGCAAAAACAGGCAGTTTGACATGATAAAAATGAAAGTAGATATACCCAACAGAGAAATGCTCCTTGTGCTATATTTAGACTGGGGTAATTGGTATCAGGCCTCTACGTAAGCCATCACATTAGTTTTGTTGCAAATTGTAATACGAGCATCAAATTTGGCGAAAACACACAGTTTGACACGGTAAAACAGATGGGACATGAACCCCAAACGAGAAATGCCCCCTTATGCTATTTTTAGACTGGAGTAATTGGTGCCAGACCTCCCTATAATGACAGAATAACAATAATGAAATTGATTAAAATAAATTTAAATGCAACTTATTTGTTGAAAATTTGACAAAAAACAACAGGTAAAACATTTTTCCAAAAAACACAGTTCATCTTCAATTACATAGCTAAATATTAGGTATAAAGACAAAAACTCCAATATCTTTCAACACATAAACGTATTTCCTTCTTACCATCCTTTTTGTTCCGAGGATTCGTTCAGTATTTAGATCACGTTAATAGCTCCTACACATTTAAAATTAAGAAGGCTTGACCTCTCTTATTAATTAACCTTTTTCAAGTCATTAATTTAAACAAGTAATGACAATGGTTAGAATCACCTTTCTTTTGGACCTGCATGGAAGATGTCGAATGCATTCTTATCATGTGAATGATGATGAATGGCCTAATGGTGAATGACGAAAGTTTCATCAGGCAAAAGGAGCTGTGGCTCATAAGGCCTAGAAGCTTAATAGATTTTAGAGAGCTAATTAAATTTCCTCCTTCAGACAACCTGTGCTTGTTCTTCGAAATTAGGTGTGCAGATGGCATGGGCTTGGTTGTAAAAGTTAGAACATACCTGCCATTCTCTGTAAATTAATGAAGAATTGGAAAGAGTTTTCGAGTTGATCTGTATGAAGAGGAGTTAGATTTCTCTGGTAATCCTTCCAACTCAGAAGTCAGGTGTGATTAAAGCTGCAGTCGAGATAAGTTGGTCTTCTCTCTATTCAATCAACATTTCTTATTTATGGATTCAAGAAAAGAAACTTGTATATGTTGGCAATTTCAGATAGCAAGGCCGGCACAGTCAAATCTGAATGGCTAGCATGAGCACGGAATCGTGTCTTGTTTCACTGCTTAAATTTTTTTTCTTGTTTTTTTAAATGTATCTCACTAAATAGTCTACCATTTTAAACAACTTTTATATACAAATTACTCAACGTTTCCTATAATAGCACTTATTAAAATGTCCGAAGGGTCCGTTGGAATATCTAACTTCTTAATTATTCTTGAGCCTCTTATGCAAAGTATGGCTGATCTTCAAAGAGTGAAACAGAGCTTTGCCCTTAACCAGCTCACGACCGAGCTTAGTTCTGTTTGCTGTTTGACAGCTATTCTGCGGCCAAGTTCCTTAATAAATCATTGTGTCTCAGGGTGTGAAAGAACCGTGTTCTACTTCTATCACACGTTTGTTGTAGGATCTCTTCTTTTGTTTTTCGTTGTTGACAAAAACTTTTGGTAGGCTCTGGTTAACGTGGCTAGAAGGGAATGGATTAAAAATCCTTACGTCAAAGAATGCTCTTTGACCACGTTGCCAGAACCCCCTTGCAGCAATATCCAGTCGTGGTTCGTCACCTTGAATGGAAGACTCTGGAAGATTTTCGCCAGTAAGTGGTGTTAACGCTGGCTCAATCGACACGTCTTTGCAAACTTATTGCACTAAACGAGCAATGGTGTCTTTCATGTCATCATGCCGTTGGAACAAAAAACCGCCTTTAGAACATGACATAGCATGGTCCACATTGTAAGCTTTGCTGCAAGGACAAACTCTTGGTAAATAACGCAAAGGCCAGCGGTATCGAAGATTTATTGCGTCAAGAACTCTCTTTTGTTAAGGATGAATTTCTCAGCTTCGAGTTGCAAGAATGGTAAGCAGGATGAAGCTCCCTTCATTGTTGCAATGTTGTTTGCTCTGAGTTCATTCTTGCTCATTTTATCTCGTAGCGATGCCCACAGTTCAGATCTCCGAATGTGACGAGATTGCTTTACTTCATTTCTAAGATTTTGGACTATGCCTATGTTGACGCTGTTTTCGGGTGTCTGGTGTTTAATGTTGTCAGATAGCTGGTAAAACTGAGTTCACATGCTCAAATGTTACTTCCTCACTAAAGATAGGAATCGACAGGCCACCCATTTTTGCAGGTAGAGATAAAAGTAGACGTTCACTCGGGGAACATAAGTGTCCATCTGTGATTGCTGGTATGAATGTCGAATCTACCAGGTCATCAAAAACTTTTATGTGATGCTTGAATGCTGGAAAAGTGCGGATAGTATACGTGAGTTTGTGTTGAAAGCCGCTGATGAAAGCGCTGTAAGCTGCTTGAGGCTGGCTCTTGGCTATTTGAGAGAGTACACGCAACTGGTCACACCAGTTTTTCACTAAATTCTGTGCATATTCCAATTTTCCATTTTGATTTTCCAATAAAACTGCCGAGGTATGTGCGACCGTTGACTGTAATGTTAATGTTCGTGTCGCCAGAAATCAATATTGCTTCCTCCAGTTTAGATTCAGAATTAACCACCAACCAGGATTTGGGAGCATTGGGGTAGTAATCTAACTTAGGGCCAATTTCGATGATGTTATCCCATCATTTCCTGATCGACTTGAATTTTCCACACCCTCCTAAATCGTCAGCAAACGCCGCATGCCGTATATCAGGGTCATCTTGTGGACGAATGGAGGCTAGAAGTGGTGTTATACCGATGGCATAGACAGGCATAGCAGTTGGGTCACCTTGTGTTGTGCCTTCTGCTGACAGAATTTCAGAGTCGCCAGTAACAAAGAGTCTTGAAGGCACAATGTAACAGTTCCAAACATAGGTAGCAATTGCAGGACAAAGGTATTTAATGTTATGTAACAAAACTTTCCGATTTAACGAATTGAAGGCATTTGAAGCATCGACAAGAAGAATGCCATTAGTCACTTCCTCTGCAAATATATCGGCCATAGCATGTACTGCCACTTCAGATCCTGCAGGCTGCCCAGCACAAAGTTGTAAACTTCCAGCACTGTTGATGATATCTGGTTTGATTACGGAAACGATGGCTTTGCCTATAATTTGCCGAAGAACCTCACCTATTCCTATTGGACGCACTCCAGGATTTTTATCGAGCGGAATAAGTCGACAAGCGACATATATGATTCAAGATTCGTTTGTTGTTCTTGATTTGAAGCTGTAAAGATTTCAACATTTCTTGTACACATAAGGTGAGCAAATTGTGCCAGTGACACACATAAATCTCTTCCTACTTTAGCGAAGTTTTTGGATACCAGGATATGATACTATATCATATTCTAGACGCCTCATGTTATGGTCTGATGGAGATTTTGATGCCCTTGTCAGGGAAGCCAGGACGATTCAGAAAAAACTTCCGGTAAATGTTAGGTAATAAACAGAGGAGTGACCATAAACAGTTATCAAAAACTTTTGCCAAATTAATGTTTGAGGGGAAAATAAATGCGGCTCTAAAATTACTGGATGGTTCAAATCAAAGTGGAATTTTGCCTCTAAATAAGGAAACTATTTAACTGCGGAAAAAACATCCTAACCCTAGCCCAGCTGATCCAGATATGCTAAAGACAGGTGATGCTCCTTTCATTGATCCTGCGCTGTTTAATAACATTAATAAAGATACCATTGTCAGAGCAGCCTTGTATACAAAAGGTGCATGTGGTCCTTCTATCCACTGCTTAAATTAGATAATATGACAAGGTATGACGACATGTTGGTCCTATGCAAGAATGAGGACAGGCAAAATATTCATTGTCTTTCCATTATCTTCGATGGACATGTATCGTTAGCAGCATTCGGCTATATACATTCCAAGAAGGGAGGAACGTGCATATTGAACATGCATGTATATTCTTTGTTACGTGGCGTAAGCAATCTTCGATTTTCTTTTCGAAGCAGAATGACAAACTGCACATAGGTATAATTTTTCAAATGTTTTTTTAAGAAAGCTTATACCTGCTTCAAGCAATTGCAATGAAGAAATATTAATCCTGTATTAAGGATCTTTGAATCAGTGTTGAACATGTCCATCATGAGGTTTATATGTGATAAAATCGTTATATCACAAGCAACAATAATAACTGTACCGGCCCTAATCTTCAAATCTATAATTTATTAAGATTTGATATTCATGAATATAAATTCATTGAAAAGTTGTTCAATAAACCTCAAGCATGCATGAATTATGATGCATTAGGATTTGTGCAAATTCACTGTGACGATGTAAATCTGTTTTATCCCTTGCATGAAAAAATATACAAATTTATATGCTCGCCTGTAAGCTTTTCAGAAAAGCACATTTGCAAGTAATCTATCTTATTGAAGTCTGCACTTCTTCTTTTTATAGAATAGCATTCTAATTTGCATGAAAGAAGCATTTTCAACTCTGTTTAAATGGGAATCGCGAGGAGTTCTTGGTTTCTTCATAGATCATGGAAGTTTCATAATTATTTCAACTTGAAACTTAAAATCACACATTGTTCCTTTCAATATTTTAATTTAAAGTCAAAGGGAACATTTGTTTGAATGTGTTGGCATTTAATGATTCTAAAGCACTTCATAGCTCAGCTGTTACGCAAATCATTAGGCCTATTGAATTCAATCATATAACATTTGATTTGTTTTGTGCGAATCTAATTTCATCTTGCATTTTAGGATTGTTGGCAGATTTTTAAACGGAATTTCAAATGGAGGAACGCTGTTTTCAATAAGAGGATATTTTCAATGGGTACAAATCATTTCACGCTCAGTGTGATGAAATACTTTTTCCCTGAGTTTCAAGGAATTCTAGAATCAACCTTGTTGGTTAAAACTCTCCATTTGGAAGATAAGTTCACCAATAGCAATGAAGAATCTCCAGAGGAGAAAGGGAGATGAGAGCACCATCACAACTTCCTTTGATCAATGTATTCCTGTTTATCACTTTGTTGTCTTGATATTGCATTAGCAGCAGGCTCTATATTATTTACATAGCCTTTTATCTGCGCTTATTCTCCTTTTCTAGGGGACCAAAGATTTTGGAACCTAATTATGTTTGTAACATTTGAGCTGCTGCACGCAAATAAATTATGCTGTATAAGATATTATCCTTCCTACTTTTCCTTGCTGACCATTGATATTAGTTAATTTTTCTATTCCAAAGCACACAGGGAAATGAAAGCGAGTCAGTATGGTAATCAAATCTGGATAACAGTTGGAACATTTGACGTTCATTGCCTTCACATAGTCACTCTACCGCTGAATACATACCATTTGTTGCACATTTATTGCATGTGTATATTGCATATGTATATGTATATGTTTGCATATGTATATTGCATTTATATGCAACATTTATTACATATTTAGTGCACAACCTTAATTGCATCTATTTTACCCTAGGCATAGACGCCGTTAGTGCTTTAAATTTGCAACAAAGTTCCTCAAGTGTCTATATGTTGTTGATAGTTTGTTATTTTGAAAGTCGCAGACTTATTTAACCACTGTATGGGGCTCTGTGGCCTGTTGCATGATAGCATGTTGGAGTTATTAACGATCTCCGAACATCAGCTTCTGATGTTTTACAAGAAGAACAAGATATTTTGCTTTGTCAATATCATACTACCCGATTTGACTTTCTTCTTCGTTCTACCCACCCTAACATATCAGTTCCTTGACCATTTAATGGCAATGCTACTGAATGGATCATTGCTCTGATAC
>JACTAT010000021.1:4032-41686 GCA_014526335.1 Chrysaora quinquecirrha | reverse complement strand
AAAGTGAAACTTTTATTTTGAAAATTCAGCTGATAATCCCCAGAAAGCAGTGGACTTCCATTCAGGTACTGGTACAGTTGGTTGAAAACAATTTTCTCGAATAGCCTGGAAATGACAGGTAGTATAGAGATCGGTCTATAATTTGACTTATCAGCTCTATCTCCATCTTTAAAAATAGGAGTGACTCTAGCTATATTCCAACAGTCAGGAAACAGACTTGTTTCCAGTGATGTGTTGAACAGGAAAACCACTGAGTTCTCTATGAACGGCATGGCTAACTTAAGGAAATAACTAGAGATTGTGTCATTTCCAAAGCCTTTCGAGGTTTTTAATTTGGAGATTGCCTCTCTTATATCCCGGACTCCGACGGATTGAAAGTGAAACTTTTATTTTGAAAATTCAGCTGATAATCCCCAGAAAGCAGTGGATTTCTGCATATGAAAGACCCGAAGGGGGTCGTTGAAATGTTTGTAATGCAATTTCAGGCAATAATATGGCCTAGAAAGCCTTATTACACTCATATTCCGCTTGTTATTACCCATGATATAGGGTCTTTGCCTTGTCTATGTCTACATTGTCTAAGTTGTCAGGTACGCCCTCCCCCCCTCGGGATGAAAGAACTAGGAATATTTTTCTGGCAATAGAAAGATCGAGATTACCATTTCACTAGGCGAAACACTCCACATGAACACACCCTAGTTAAGGGTGATTTGCACCGTGCTTGCTTTCTAAATAATAGATAGTACGTAGCTAAGCGTCTGTTAGTTAGAGTGCTGAGGGATGCACTCTTGAATATTTTGCAAGAATATGATGCTAAAGCTTTCTCAAACAATTTTAGCCTCGTTTCAGATTCATGGCCTCGCTGTTATAATTAATTGTGAAAGGGGTCGATTTAATTTTGCGAAAACCCATCCATGGGTAATTGAAATTTCCACGCAATTTTAGAACTGCAACAAAAACCATCCGCAATTGGATAAAGTCCCGGTTATTGTTTAGGAAATCGGGATAAAATCGATAAAATATGTGGTGATATTTTTTGAAATCGTCTTGTGCATCCTGTAGTTTGTATTGTCAGATAACATAAAAAATTAACCATTCTAAGGTAGATAGATTTGGAAAACACACTTGCTTAGGTCAAATTATTTGAATGACACACCTAAACTGATTGTCGGTTATGAATAGCCACTACAAAGCCATACTCATCCTCTGAAGAATCGAGGGGAAAAGTCGCCCTTGCTGCCCGCATATTCCCAATTACTGAAATATTCAAGAGTGCACCCCCCCTCCCTGTTAGAGTGTTCTTCAGCTATAAACAAATGTCTTTGAAGACGTGTCGGTCAAAGTCTTCTCTTTCTATGCGAGATCACATCCATAAAGCTCCATTCTTACGCACAAAGTTGGCCTAAATTCCACTGGATTCAGACGAACATATCGAGCTTGGATTGCTGGATCAAACTTATTCTTGACAATTCCATTATGGTCTGTAGCACCAGGAAACAACTACAAAAAAGTTAAAATAGTGAGCTTTGGCGTCTAAACCGTCTTGCTCGTGGTGTACGCTCAGCGAGGCCAGGTTCGAGCCCTGCTAAGATAACCATGGCTGATGTCTCGATTAGTTAACCTACTACTGAGATCCTAGCGACTTGTGCTAGCTACACCTTTTCACCTTCACCGTGAGCACTCTTAATCGGCAAATGCTAATGCTAAGCCTTTGAGTTTGCACGCTGCATTGTTTTTTTATTCTCTCGTGGCGGCAAGTGGAGGGGGGACAGATTGCACTTAACCCTAACCCTACCGGATTTTTTTTATCTAACACAGCCGGGGGGTGGTTTCCAACCCCCCCTCCATAAATTGCTGTCCAGTAAAGCTAGAGCAATCAAACTTGGCACAGTCATTGGCCAATGTATAAGGAGTAATGTTGATAGATTGGGCGTCTCCCACTAATATTTTGACGTCATTGTGACATTATAATCAAAACATGCTATCTACGTCGGTCAAACATCCACCTTCCTTAATATCAATAGAAAACTGGAAATATCTTTACATTCATGTTGCTAGTAACTATTTTCTCTTGCCCAAAGACTCAGTCAATTCTGATAAGATTACTGGTAAAAATAGGCATTTATATGTGGTTTTGTCATGAGCGCTTTCCATATAAGGCAATGTCACGTGACCTATTGTTATTATTTTGGGAATTTTTTTATATTACATTGTAGCTTATACATATGGGCTTAAAGTCAGCCTGGTTTGGAAGCTTACATCCATCACACAACAAAACAGTTTCAAGAAAAGCTTGAGGGGGGTGGATTCCAACCCCTCCCCCGGTAGGATTAGGGTTAAAAACGTTTTTAATGCAAGCAATAATATTTTTGGGATGCCAGGGTTTGTCAAAGGTCGCAGAAGTTGGAGACAATTCGTTTACGAGCTGTATCAATTACCATACTGTAGAGTCATAGACTTTCGTTCAAATACATGCAGAGTTGCGGAGTAATTTTAAAAGGTATCAGAAAATACAATTTTTTTTATTGTATGTCACCGAATCACCTGCTTTCTAAAAATATTTCACGATACATACTTTTTTTTTATAAGAATACAGTCTATAAGAATATTCAGCCTCAAAATTGCTGAAATTTAAGAATTATTTAAGAATAATCTGAGGCTCAAGCTTGACAAGGATCATTTTTATTTTTCTGCATTTTTACACTGTATAATAAGTGTGATTGTTAGGCTACTGTATTTGTTTTGAAATGCAGTTTTGAATATAAAAAAACAAATGACAAAGATTTGACTTATTTCTCTTGATCTTCAGGCCAATTTACAACATTGATGATTAAGAATAATTTAAGAATATTTTCAGGCTCAAAATCGAATAAGCTTAAGAATAATCGAGGCTCGGCAAAAAATAAGGCATTCTTATAAAAAAAAAGTGTGTAGCCCATCTTGGAAAACGAATCTCCAGCCTTTGAAATGTCAGAATCTGATGACAAATTTGAGATTATGCAACTTGTTTGTTTGTTGCAGATAATTTCCCTGTGTAGTAAACATGAGTAATAGATCGAAAAACCGAAACAAGACTTTGCTTAAAACATAAATCAAACATAGATACCTTTCTAGTAGTGCCTTGCATAATCCAATTCGTAATACCATTCGTGTCACCATAAGAGATATGATATGACGTCACCCGACCCGTATCATGGTATCGTCCTTGAATGGCAACAGCAACAACAACTGTTTTATTTACAAGATCAACCTATAGTGTGAAAATGCGAAAATTGAAACGTTTTCTGATTATATCTGCTAAGAAAGATGGTACAGACATTGAACTAACCTTCCTAACTTAACAATGATAAACGAGGGTGAGCATGAAATTCTCTTTTGTTTTAATACACCTACCTCCTGCCAAGGACCTTGCGGCCGTAAAGTTTCCCGCCTCCTTTTTGGACATACTTAAAATTAGAAATCTAAACACTAGTTGCCAATCATTGTTGGACGGAAAACACCAGATGGATTGGGATAACATTTCAGTAATTGATGAGGATAAGAGCTGGAAAAACAGACTTGTTAAAGAAAGCATTCACTCAGTTCTATTTACTGATGATGTTTATTTCAGAAGAGAGGACTAACCTCCCCGGACTCTAGCGAAAATTCAGCGTTGGTGGACAGGTTACATGGTTCCCGTGAAGGCGATGAATTCTTGGAAGGAAGGATCTTGTCTTGCCAAGGCTAATCTAGTACTATGGTAAATCATGTCTAATACGGTACTAGTTGAGAAGTCCAGATAAGAAAACCAATGCTTTCTTTCTTCACAAGACCGGCTTTTGAGTTTTTATATAGACAGATTCCAAAACGATTAAATGAAGCAATCTCTGAAATTTTTTGCACACTCTGGGTTATCTTGTAGCTAAATGCTAGTGTAGGACTCAAACTATAGCCTTTGAGTCGTAAGAAGTTTTATAATCGCCAAGAAAAGGGAATACCTTGGGACATACTTAAAAGCTATTTTGTGTGATACTCCTCAGCATACAAACTTCAGAAACATAGCAAGAACGTTGCTTTATCTAAGCGTTCCAGATTCCATCCAAATCAAAACCAAAAAACCCAGTTTAGTGTAGACAGAAAGAAGGGTTCGTTTTCTCATTTGGACTCTTTCATTAATGCTATTGATCGTCCGGCTGTATCGCCTTTGTTGCTTTGTGTTTAAAACACAATACCAATTCAACTTCACTCTTCTGGTTAGTGCATTTCGATCCGTTTCTTGGTATAAATTCCGCCTTAATCACTTGTTTCGGTCTGTTTCAGACGTTTGTACTATGAGGAGTGTCAGACGAAACGAGCTTTTAAGTATGTCCAAAGATGTTCCGTTATTTATCGCAATTTGAATCTGAATTATATAAGAAATTTTTAACCTGTTAACTTCTAGGGAACTGAACTGAACTACTGTGGTATTACAGCAAATACTTGAATATAAACCGAACGCAACATACCTGGATGAATGTGTCTTCTGCGTTTACTCCACCTTTTTCGCACCAATCCCTGTTTCCATTCAGCCTTACAAACTTTGGCACCCAATCATCACTATAAGAACCTGAAGCAGTAAAACTGCTATCTGGCAATGCACCTGATGCTATTCCCAATGGTCTTGCATTTTTTGAACATCCTTCATATAAAAATGAAAATAAAACCTCACACATTTGGCTGCACCGACTTTTGAAAGTTCTACTATATACATGCTTTTTTATAAATAACCTAGCTCAAGGCCTAGTTCTTAAAGTTCCTTATTTTTTGACCTCTTTTGAGACGATTG
Organism: Chrysaora quinquecirrha; assembly: GCA_014526335.1. Taxonomy (NCBI): domain Eukaryota; kingdom Metazoa; phylum Cnidaria; class Scyphozoa; order Semaeostomeae; family Pelagiidae; genus Chrysaora; species Chrysaora quinquecirrha. The sequence continues at coordinate 36,882 of JACTAT010000021.1, read as the reverse complement.
TAGTTTCAAAAGTTCCTTAAGAGTTCCTTAATTTTAACTGCATGTTCAGTTTCATGACTTCTATACAGAGACATTTGCATGTAAGCAAAGCTCGATACTACTCAAGGAAACATTTGATACAAGTGTAACGTACAATTTATGTGATTTTCGATTGCAAATGGATGGAACCGGCTTTCTAATTCTTGATTGTTTGCTGTGATAAAAGCATTCAACATTGAAAAGTTCCTTAGTGATTTTCTTTAGTAGTATAGGTTCTTTAAATTTTCGGGCCTTCTACATGTGGGTTCCTTATAAAGTGGTTCCTTATAAAAAAACGTGTAACGGAACAAACTCTTTTTTTAATAACAGCTGGTTAATAAACAACCAGGGGGCTGAGATCGTTTGAGGGCTGCTCGTTTACCATTTTCCTTCTGAAAAGCAAAAAATGTTTTTGAAGTTTTCTGAAAACATTGCTCAGCAATTCGGCTTGTCAACCAATGTTTTGTAACGTGGCCAAACGGTCAAAAATTTAGTTTGAATTGCGAGTTTGAAGTGTTTAACAAACCAATGTTTAATCTTTTGGCCTGGGCTAAACAGGAGGGAAACTTCATAAATTTTTGTAGTACTTAACTCTAATCCTAACCTTAACCCTAACCCTAACCCTAAGCTTTTCTTGTAACTCTTCTGTTGCATGGTAGATCTAAGCTTCCAAACCAGGCTGACCTTAAGCCTATATGCATTAGCTACAATGTGATATAAAAAATCCCCATTATGATAATAATAGGTCGCGTGACATTGCCTTATTTGGAAAGTGGTCATGCCAAAACCGCATATAAATGCCTATTTTTACCAGTAAATCATATTAGAATTGACTGATTCTTTGCAAGGTAATCGAAAAAAGTTACTAGTAGCAAAATGTACAATTTGCTTGATTTTGATTGATATTAAGGAAGATATTATGATATCTATGATGATGATATCAAGGGAGGTCGATTTTTGGCCTATGTCAATAGCATGTTTGATTATGATGTCATAATGACGTCATAATAGAAGTGGGAGATACCCATTTACCGACATTGTTTGTAATACATTGACCCATGGCTGTGCTAAGTTTCATTGTTCTAGCTCTACAGGAAAGAAATTTCTAGAAGGGTTGAAACCCCCCCGTTTACTGTATGTTAGATTAGAAAGCCCTGATAGAATTTTTTTTTACCTGCTGGGACAGGAGGCTGTGTTGGATCCTCTGTAACGATAAAAGCATTATACAGTATCTTATAATAATAATAATAATGATATAACAAGAAAGGGGTAAAAGGTGTTTAGCCTATAAAGCTCTGAGAGTCTAATCGAAAATGCAGTCATAAAGTATGCTTTTATTACTTAAGTCATATAGTTTTTCAAATTCTTTCATTGATTTCGCATTCACTACTTCATCAGGAAGACTGTTCCAGTTATTCACGATTCTTTGAGTAAAGAACTCACTTCTAAGTCTTGAGTTACTGCGATCTTTGAATAACTTGTATTGGTGGCCACGAGTATTTGACTTATTGATTTTGAAGAAAGCATCTTGGTTTATATCGATCTTTCCGTTTAAATATTTAAAAACAAGAATCATAATAACAATGTTTTTGGTGGCAAAGTTATGGATCTCGCAGCTTAATGTATACTGCCTATAAAAATTGGAATAAAAGGGGATCTAGACTAACTCTGATTAAAATAAGCATGATCTTACCAAAGCCATAAAGTTCCATTCTTAGGCACATAATGTTTTCCGGAAACCACGTCTTAGGATTTATCTTGATAGCAAATGCACGAATCTGATATGGCAGCTTCTCTTTCTTTATCATGTCATGTGATGTCGGTCCTACGAATACCTGAAGAAAATTTTTATTATAATTTTATGGTTTTGATTCAAAAAATTTTACTTGTCTCATGCAAAGAGCATGTTCTAGGATCATGCAGCTTAGGTCCGAAGCCTCAACTGTGGTGTATCTATGATGTATACAGTGCATAAAATATAGTGCATAGAGTATTGTGTAGTTTATACTCGGTCGGAATAAGCAGGGGGGTTGGGATGGCATTCAGAATCTAATTGGCAGGGGGGCTCAAAATAAACGGGGGTCGGAATTCGTTTGACAAACTTTGTCAGCAAACTGCTGAAGGGCAGTGCGAACCGGCCCCATAGTACGTACTTGGAATCTTAGGTAGTCCATAATTGTAACAACAAATGGAGTGCAAAAGTGAAATTTCATACCAAGAAAGTCACAGTAAAATAAATAAAACATATTGACACCAATGTTTCAAATCTTAATAAGTGGGGGTCCTAATAAGAGTGGGGTTGGAAATTTTTCAAAGAATTAATTACCGAGGGGACGGTGATTAGGCACCCAAGAGTTGATGGTTATATCTATAGTTGATAGCTAAATTCTTATAGGGTATAAGCTAACGTAGAGTATATGATAAATTACTTGGCTGTTTACAGATACAGCGACAGAGACAGAAAGCATGCGCTGACCTTGTCAACTCCATTCACTTTATATGTTTTCCATTCATAACTGTCCTCAGTGTATAGAAGCAAATAAGATGAAACCAAGTATGATGGGGCATTATGTCCTTGTGTAGCAACATCTGTTATGATCTTTCTGGAGACGAAGTCAACCTTAATAAAGAAATATTTTCTTAATTAGTAACGAATTAGGCAGACAAACACAGCTAAAATTTCTGCAGCGAATTCCGCTTAGATAAATTGATTCCTCAATTCATCTTGGGAAACAAGGCAACCAGCGTTCAAGTTATGGTGGTGCATTTAATTCTCGTGCTCTGGAACACAGGTTACATAATCGATATCTCATCGTCGCAAGTCAGTCAGTCTTATATGAGTTCCTTACGATTGTTTACTTGGGAATTAACATTGTCTCATCTTTATCTCAAACCTTCGCTGTCTTCAAGACAAGAGTTTGTGTTACAGAAAATATGGAAAACAAACAACCTTGCAAGAAACTTTAATATATCTTAAGGTAGGCCAGGGATACTGGCAAATATATTGGTTACGTGTCTTATATTTGTCATGAATGGCGAATATATAAAAATAGTTATGGTGCTGAAGAAGGTTCAACATAGCTGACACATAAAAAGCAAAATGGGATGAGAGCCTTGATGAGGGCTGTATGACTTGGGGAGTTACTCGGTGATTTCATTGCGCTCTATAGCTAAGTGGAAACGTAGTTGGCTCTCTGATCATGCAGTCCTGCCTACACATTTATGCAAATCATTAAAGGAAAGTCGTTAAATGACTGATTATTTGATAGATTTGCTCACTCTAATATACTCAAATAATGTTGTTCTTGAGTTGCACCATCTTGTAGGAGAGTTCAGCCTTGCATGACGTGCTCTTTCGTCATTCTGCGTACGCCAAGATGCCGACATTTGGTAATCTTCTATTCTGCCGTCTTCTATTCCTAGTGGAAAGCCTTTCGGATCTGTTGGAAAAATAGTCATGCTTTACCGAAGATGTTATTTTTTAAAATTTTTTGTATTTGCATAGTTTTATACGCTATAGTTACTCCTTGGTGAGTTAGTTTTTTAGTTACTCAACTTCAGTCAGTCAGTCAGTCAGTGAGTCAATCAATGAGTCAGTTAATCAGTTGGTTAGTTAGTTAGTTAGCTAGCTAGCTAGATGGTTAGTTAGCTAGTTAGCTAGCTAGGTAGTTACTTAGTTAGTTAGTTAGTTAGTCAGTTAGTTAGCAAGCTATTAACTAGCTTGAATATTACTATTTTTATGAAATCTTGATCTTACATTTCGGGACTGCTGGCTGCCAGGGGTCATCTGAAAAACAAGGGTAACAACTTAATCTTAAGTCTATTTTGACAAAAATAGCTGTAATTACGTTTAGAGATGATAGAGGAAATAGGGGAGAATCATTTCAAGTGCTCAGAGAATCATGAAAAGCTGAAAAGAAACAAGGGATCTTATATTTTCCAGGCAGACCTATTTAAAATTCAATGTTTTATAGCACGCTTATACTAATTACTTACTTTATATGAAAGTTGAAGGTTACATAGGTATTTTGATCGCCTAAAGTAATTAGGCGACTTAAAGCGTTTATAAGAATATCAAGTTTTGAACATCCACAAAATCAGTATTTCATACAAGGGCTAGGGCTGCAAACTTTGCAGCTCGACTGAAAATCTATATCTTATCATATTAAGATTATTGTATCTACGTTTAGGAGTTTTGTAATCTGTCCATATCAAAACCAAATGGCTGGTTCTGTGTAGACAGAGAGAGTTCGTTTTCTCACTTGGACTCTTCAATTAATTCTATTTTCCCCGCTGTATCCCACAAGCTAATTGGTGTTTAAAACACAATGCCAGTTCGGCTTCACGTGTATGTGCTTACTGGTATCTATCTAAAAAGTTTCTAATGACGACCGTTTGTCAAATTGGTGTATAAGGTGAACTCCTTCTTTGCACCCAGTGTTTAAGAGGTTGTTGTGACTTACCAATCCCGTATAGCTCCATTCTGAGACATATGAATTGCTCCCAAGCTGTTGGATTGATTCTCACAGCATATGCATGAACGAAATACAGAAGACTTTGTTTTACAACTACATTCATTGCTGCGGGTCCTGAAAAATTCTGAAAGAAGAATAAATTTGATGTTAGATGAAAGTAATGTATGAGATCAATGACAGAGACAGGTCATTAATTTTACACTTTACTGTTGTATGGGCATATAGATTTTCGTTTTTTTCAAGTGAGACTATAGTCGGGTTGATGAGTCAAATAGACAGCGTAGAAATGTATGGTATTTATTTTATCAGTACTACAGTTCAAACCTGCACATAACAACCTATAAGTTTTTGAAAACAATCTGTTACATTCTTATGTAATGATGTGTATGCTGTGTATGCCACAACCAGGGTAGGTGTTCTTACAAGAGAGTTTGGAGCAATTGCAAGGAAAATAAGGCATGGTTGAAGGTTTAGCAGCTTTAGCATATCCCTCTGCAATGTTTTTTAAGTGCATGAAAGTGGTCAAAGCATAAGTTTCATTTTAACCACTGTAAGTCATCCGAGTCTCGTAATGAAGAAAATCTTTGGATATGAGGCTACAATCGTTCTTATCTATTTGATATAAAAAACTCAACTCCAGGCTGTAGGTTCTTAATGCATGATAGTTCTTATGTGCGGGTTTTTACTGCACTTTGTTAAGGGGTAGAAGTCAGAAACTTGTCGCTGATAGTTTCAAATGGCGGGGACCCAGATTATTTAATATGCTACCAAAGAAGCTGAGAGATATGACATGCTGTAAAAAGAAACATCAAAAATACTTGATGAACTTCTTCTTATGGTTCTTAATGAACCGCAAATGCCAGGATATACGATCATGGGGAGTACAGACTCCAACACCCTGTTAGATTTGATAACATACTATGTGCATCGGACTCAACCAGTTGGATGAGTGAAGATATCTCGAAAGTTAACTGAAGCAAGTATAAATATATAATTATATATATAAATATATATAAGTATACAAGTATAAATATATAATTATAAATATATAATTATAAGTATAAATATATAATTATATATATAAATATATATAAGTATACACTCCGCAATATAAATCTTTCTATATATTGTCTGTGTTTGTCTCGAAGGCATAGGTCCGACATAGGCTTATTACCTCAGTCCCAGTTATCGCTCATCAGACCGAGGCTAACGCTTAAATGAGATTGCTCAAACTGGAGTTCGAGTACCCAGCAGGTCAATTCAATAGCGATAACTACGACTCAAGTAATTAAGTTTAGGTTTGACACACATTGGCATTATTAAAATGTCAAAGAAACAGTGAGCGAAAGAAAGAGATAGTAGAAAATAGAAGGAGCATATAAAACTGGCTTTTTTGGCATTGGAGGGTTGCATAATTGGTTTAACCGTTTTTTTGCAAGAGATTTAATTTATAACTATAGGGGCGGGGGGTATAGTAGCAACTGCTCACCCTGACTACTCCATCCTCTTTATAAGTTTGCCATGCCTTGTTATCTTCAGTATAATGAAACTGGTATTTGGTTACTCTGTATTCTGCATCTTTAAAACTTTGTACAGCTATGTCAGTTATAATCTTTCGTCTAATGAGGTCTACCTGGAACGATTGACATAATTTTTGTAGGAATATATGGATTTTGTTTTGGGGGGGGGGGTAGAAACGGCCTAATACTATGATTAAGTCCTTAATTACCAAAAGCTCTATTAAGCCCTAGGGGCTTATTTTTTCGACGTTTTTGAGGGGGACTTATTAGAGGGGGCTTATTGGAGAGAGGGCTTAATACAAGGTTTTTATATTAGTTAAGGCGGATGTTGCATTTAATGATGAACTGAAGTTTTAATCTTAAATCACATCATATACAGGGTGGCCCAAAAAAAAGGGACCCCCTTAGGTAAATAAATTCTGTACAAATTTTCTTAAGAAGGAATTTTATCAAATTTATACCAGGTAATATTCAAGTCAAGTGCGTTATCGTGTAGAAATATGTTGGTGATAAGAGCTTCCATCTCGGCGCAATGAGACATTAAATTCACGATGTCCAAAAACCAGCTGTTTATATTCCATCATTGAGTACTGTACTGCAATCGTGCGTGAAGGAGAATCATTATCCCAGAGTAAAATTGTCACAACCATAAATGCATGGTCAGTCATATTAGTGAAGTGTTTTGAGCAGGTTTGAGGACATTTTGAATATCATTTGACTGAAAGAATGAGTTATTGATTTTTCTGTTTTGTTGCGTAAGGATTACGTAAGGGTATAAAGTTGCATATTTTGTTACAGTGCGTTTTTGGATTGTAAAGTTTTAAAGTCAATTTATTCAGAGATACTAACCCATATCATCATGATATTTACACGATATATCTCACTTGAGTTGAATATCATATAGTATTAATTTCATGAAATTCCAACTTAAGAATAAATTATTAATAAATTATTTAGTTAGGGGGTTCCTTATTTTTGGGCCACCCTGTATAATTGTACGAGCATCATTGCAGACTGATAAAATTGTAAGCCTTAGGAAGGGGTCAAAGGGATTGTGAAGCCCAAGAAAGACCAAAAGGGCACATACGAAGTCACATAAATAAAAGAAAAACAAGTTGAGGGGAGGGAAGAGGAAGATCCCAAACGCTGGGGGAGAGGAAGGTCTAGTTTATTTTCTCGTTTTAGGAAGTAAGTAGGGTAACTCAACCTTATCCCCAGGCCCCAAACGCTTTCCTCGAATCAAAACCGTCAAACCTATTTCGCCCCTGTTACCTCTACAAAAATATTTGGAATTTAGACCTAGGCATCAAAACAAGTTACGGCTGGAAATATATATTAACTTAACTCAGCTATTCATTAGATATTGAAAAAACAAGATGCAGTAAATATACTAGAATACGTAAATTACTGCATACCAATGTTTGCAAGACAGTTGATGCCAAGTTTGATGCCTCTACATCTGTAGCATATGTACCCAGGAGGGGGGCTTTGGGGGGTATCAAAACCCGCAAACCCGGAGGAAAATTAGAAAAAACCCGAAAACCCGGACAAAATTTTGGCAAAACCCGGAAACCCGCAGACGAAAAATCATAATCCCAAAACTGCATTGAGGTACTAGAATTAGTCATTGTCAAACGGTTGGTATCATGTTTTTTACTTATTTTGCTTCACTAGCTTCATTTCTTTATCAACAGCAAATGCAAATGCCTAATATAAACCGTAGCACAAGATTTTCGAGACTCGCATCAAAAGAGACAAATAACGACTACAATCTGTACCAGGGGTGGCGCTAGGCTTTGCCCGATTAGGGGGCTAGTCTCCCCGACGAGGGGGCTTATGACATAAAAACATATTCTTATCTATGCTAGAATAGATTCCTTATCTTCATATCGTGTTGGTCTTTATTGGTTCACAACGGTGCATAGTTTTGAATCTATCGACAACCATTTCCAGATTAATTCTGCTTCCCATTTCAGGGCCAAGTTGGCCGAACCCCGATTCAGTGAACGCCGAATGTGCGTAGCCCCAGCGGGGGTCTGGGAAACTCTCCAAGAAAAATTTTGGTTCTGGACGCTCTTAGTTGCGATTTACGAGCATCTGGGGGATAATTTCCTAATATAATCACGCATTTTCGCACACGCAGGGGCGGATTCAGGGGGGTGCTAGGGGTGCTCAAGCACCCTTAAAATTTTCAAAGATCTATATTTAGTATAACTGACTTTCGATTCTTATTTTGATAACTGGAACTCGGCATCTTTGTCTTCGGGGGCTTAAGTCAATCATTTTCGCAACGTCATCATTTACTTCCTTAGCAAAAGACCAGATCGGCAGTGTTTTCTTTCTTGTCCGTCAAACGAATAACCGGACCAGAAGGACAATCAGGAACTAGAACCTTTGTTTGCGTGGTTCTTTCTCTTTGTTCTCTTTGGCATGACCCGAATTTTAGCGGGAGCCCCTACAGATTCAAAAGATAATTCGCAGGCCAATCATCTTTCTCTGAAAATGGCGCAGGCCAATCAAATGTGTTTTCTGCATGGTGCAGAATGGCGCAGGCCAATAGGAATGCTCAAACACAAAATCTATTCATCAATGTTGCTGCTGCTGCATTACTCTTTGAAAGTGAAAAGCGCGCGGAAAGGCCGCCATTTTATTTAGATGTGTCAAAGCTGTCTAGGCTAGGCCCTATGTTATTGATGAAATTTGAAGTTTTAAAAGAATTAAATGAAATATTGAGCGACAATTCAGTTAAAAAAGAAGAAAAGGAAGATCGACTGAATAAAATATGGTAATCTTTGAATCATGGTAGATTATTTAATGTACGATATCCCAACCAAAGAGTTTGACTAAGATATCTGAAATTTGGGAAGATTTTGCTCTTTGCATATTTTACAAGCTTTTTATTCCATGTCTTAAAAACCTTGCATTTTTGCTCCTTTTCAGGATAATTTTAACAATTTTTCCTATAATTATAAAATCGCCTTGCAGAATTAAAAAGGGCGTTTCCCACCTTCTCCGGGGTTCTGAAGGGCGTGGTCACCAAAAATTTTCCCGGGGGCGACGCCCCCGGACCCCCTTGATGGGCACCCGTAAATATTTACCCTGGATCCGCCCCTGACACGAAACGACAGACATCGTAGTGCAACTGTCAGAGTGTCATATTTAAGTCAATTTTGGCGTTTCCATAAATTGATAATTGCCGATCTTTTTGGTTGGTTGCAAAAAAATAAGGGGGTCGCGGCCCCCTCGAACCCCCTCTTAACCCATCCCTGCCTTTCACTGTGGAGCTCTAACGCTATTAAACTCGAAAGTGACACTGTTCGCAAGTGATTCTTCATATAAGACCCATCGAACTGAAATTTCTCCCACATTCAGCTGACGAGATTAGTAGAGTGCACGAAGTCAGCGTCAGACGCTCTAGCTCATAAAATGCACTTTGTAGCTTTTTAATATAGCTTTAAAGCTCTGATAGGGATGACGGGGCTCCATTTTCCTTCTTTCATTTCAACAAACAAATGAATATTGCAACTTCATGGCAGAGGGCGCCTTTTTCAACTTGCAAGAGGTCTGCAAAGGCTATTAATATTTTCTCGTCAAGAAAGTTAGGAGATATATGTTGGGCTGAGCGTTGTTAGCTATTCCTTGCATGGGCTAATAGTTATATTCCTAACGCCGAATCTCTTGAGGTTCTTAACTTAATCAACAACCGGGAAAGAAGGCTAAGTGACAAAAAGAAGTCATCAAACAGCATTTCCCCGACAATTGGAGGATTTTCCCCGATGGGGGGGCTAGAGTTCCCCGACGAGGGGGCTATAGCCCCCCCTAGCCCCCACCTGGAGCCACCCCTGATCTGTACCTTGAACCAAGGGAAACGTCATTTGCCTTTTCGATTTCATTCTAGTTCACTATCACTATCTCTCTCTTATATACGACTTAAAAATCGTCGTCATTGATTGCATCAAACTATCAATTTTGTTTGCCATTTCATTAGTCCATCATCTATCATTCTCTCCGTGCCACCTTTAGATCCACTTTCATTATCATCTCCTTCGAAATTCAAATTCAAGAAATCCAAGAAATCGTAAAAAAATCCAAGGCACCGTCAGAAAAAGAAGGATTCTTTATGCTGCTAGTCTGAGCATCGCATACATAAACAACGCTGTCAAATTTCGTGCATATCTTGGGGTTGTTTAAAACGACATAATTCAGCTGGACCATCATTATTTTCCTCCCCCGTACCTGCGAATTTTATCAGCTCTCCACATTGTTTACCACACCGAAAACCTCTCCTGATTCGTAAAGAGCACTTCGGGTCCATAACTTGGGAGGATATACATGGCTCATTATTTGACATAGCATATCAACAATCTACATATGTTCTTGTTTTCTGGAGACCTAAGTTATTTATGCCTTTCTTTCCAGACACAAATAAACTGCTGCCATTCATACGGAGGCTGAGTCCGTGTTTCTTACCTACTATTGAGTAAACTTCTCCCAATCTTCGTTGTAAGCTGTGAAAGTATCCGCTTGACAACACTTGACACCATATACATCTTTCTCCAAAATCAACCCAGCTAATTCACCATCCAATTTATTTGGGGTGTATTACACAGTGTTATCTATAAAACTCACTGCTTCAAAGGATGATTGTTGCTCTTTATCTTTGTCCCAAAAGATCATAGCAGTCGTCCCTGTCAGAATTTCGGGCTACATAAATGCTCATAATTTTTTTAATGTGAGTATGAATTCGTAGTTTTATAGCCACTGTGCCCGTCAAATCAATTCCAAGGTGTGTTACAATGTAACTAGAACCGCTTTTCTTCCTTTTGATTTCAAAGAGATAGAGTTTCCAATAACATCTATTGCCTTGATAGAGCCATTATCTCATGCAAGGAATTGTATGCCAGCAGTGTAATAATGAACTTCATTTGCCATGGTACCGAATCGCAGAGATCTAGCGAGCTTTGTACAACGTTGAAAAGTGTGATTTAGAATTGTATGATAAGAAGACAAGCCATCCATGGTATAACCTAGCTACATAACCGAGGCCTTCCAGCTCTTAAAAGTCAACTTTACTGACTTCACGTTTATCATAGTTTCAAGAACCGTTAATGAATTTCATTCGCAAATTGATATATCCTATTTGACGGGGAAAAACCCGAAAACCCGCACATTTTTACAACAATACCCGAAAACCCGAGTTCAAAAATGGTAAAACCCGCAACCCGTCAAATATCCTGAACCCGAAAACCCGCACGTTTTTTTGGAATAACCCGAAAACCCGAGGGCAAAATCGGCTAAACCCGCAACCCGTAAAACCCCAAAGCCCCCCTCTACCCAGGGCAATCACAAGAATCGACGCATACATCATTAACTGCACATGGTTTAAAGTATTTGCAATTCACACCAAGCTGCAGATAACAAAATGAAAGACATTAAATAAACATACTTGAATGGAAGACATCTAGTAAATAATACCAGTACATTTATAACTTAATTCAGAAGCTAATGTCATTCTTACCAATGTCTCGTTGTAACTAGTTGCTTTGTATGTCCAACCAGCTTTTGATGTGAGTGTAAGATTTGCCATTTTATCCACTACATTTTCACTGTTCAGTTCACAATTCCTTTCTCCTGCAATCTGTATGTTGATTGATTTACATCGATATTCTTTCACACATTCAGCTTCACATTCAGCAGTCGATTTGCCTGGTAAAGTCACAATGATGGATCCCTGGAGAACTTCATTTTCTTTGACGTGACTGAAATTCGCATAATGGAAACAATTCCCTCTGATAATCCAACTAGTTGCACCAATAACAACTGAGTGAACTATAAATCTATATTGAAGCAAAATTGTTATTTCAGAAGATTTTAAAGTATGTTTGCTTTTTTATTATAAGAAGCTGGAGGGAAAGTGAAGGTAGTAAAGTTGCCATTATAGTCTTATTTCTAGTCTAGAGCCACAATCCTCGCCAAAAATGCTGGGAAACTTCGAATTTTATCAAAATTCTCGCTCTAAAGACACATACCCCCCCCAACTCAATGTTGGTGCAATTGATGTTGCCAGTGGTCCTAAAATTGAGTCGGCGGGAGGGGGTCTAATTACCTAAATATGTTATAATTAAGATCGGGTTTTTAAGGTAAAACATACTTTTAGCATAGTGTCCCCAATATGTTTGGTGATGATTGTAGGCTACTCCGCTAACGTGTCGGAGGTTGTAATCTCTGTCGCCCCGGATATCTCTGTTATCAGTTCTACCATCAATTTATAGTATTGCATGCCTTCCACACGGAAAAGTTTGGTTATTTATGAAGTTTCGTGCCAGTGTGATGCCAGGTAGGTAAGTCGTACTTCCCCGAGATTAGGATCAAACAGTATGTTCCTACTAACATTCGTCAACGCAACTTTTGGCAATGGGAGCAACCACTCCACAACTGTAGAGGCGGGTGCAACCGTGCCAGCATTGCTGGCCAACATGTTGCCTGAAAATACGCCAATATTTTGGTACGGTTTGTCATACCATCACAACATTCAGATGTTTGGTTTTATGACGATATCTATAACTGCTCTTTTGCAAACATTGCCGAGAAATAAGCTGCTGCATGTGTATTGCTCGCTCTTTTTGCTGATAATGAAAAAGTTTAACATCGAGATCTAACTCGTAATTGCATTGGATTAGATTGGGAGACGAAGAAAGTGCGGGAGAAAGTGTTTATGCAAATCTGGTGCGTGAAATTTTGGTACAAGTTACCAGAAGCTATAACGACATAGTAGTGATTGGTCCCAATCGCGCTCCCTGGTCCCAATTGATTTAAATAAACTCTGGGATACATAGGGCCTCCTCACTCCTGCGGAGTCTTTCTGCCCTCAGAAAGCTTTTATCATTCGGAGTTCGCGTTCGAAATAATGCTCGAAATTGGCAATGTTGTGCCAAAAAGTTGGCGAGATATAGCAAACCCTACAAATATGTCAATGGTGCTAAAAACAATGAAAATGTTGGTCAACATTTGGGCCAACACTTTCTTCTAAACAAAATTTTCTTCGTTACGCAACATCTATAGCAAACCATGTCAACATGGTTGTTGGCGACGATGTTGGAAACCACCCTAAAGCATAATTCTATCACGGATATAAAGGCCGCGGCTCTAATCCACATCCCTTTTGTTCTTAGTCCTACGTTCTACGTGCTAACCACTCCGTTAGTCCTACATGAGACTACATATGTATCTCAAAATCTCTATTCGCCAGAACTATAACAACGCTCGAGTACTAAACAAGTTTTCTTTCTGTTTATACATAGATTAACGCTTACCCGGATTATGTTTGTGGGAAAATGCCGGAGAAACGGACTTCTACAATTCAAATCGCAACGAAAATGTTCTTCGTCGCTATTTCAAATCCTTGGAAAATAAAAAGTCTTTCAATTCTGGGTTTTCCGACATTTTCGCCCTAAATAATCTCTGAATGATCTCTGAAATAAGCTGATTCTGATTACACCTTTCGTTTTACAGTGCAAAGAGTAGTTTGAGTTTTAAGCGAACACATACAAGAACATACAAACATTACATTCCATGCATAAAATAAACATTAAAATCGCGGTAAACAGCGCAAACATCTTAGGGCATACGTAAAATCTTTTTCCGTCTGACACTCCTCAGAGTATAAACGTTAGAAATGCACCAAAACGATTGAATAAGGTAGAATTTAAAACAATATTTAGTTCCCATGTATAGAAGAAAATTTAAAATAAGTTTAGAAAATTTAAATTAACAAGTAAGTAATCAAGCCTACCCAATCAGGAGTAGATTTGCCATCTCCGTAAAATAGCCCACTCATTGCATGTTTTGCTGAAGTAGTCTAGCTTGCTACGTAAACGTATTTGGTTTGAAATGAGTAATATGAATTTGCCTTCAATAATTCATATCGCCATATAATGAATGAAATCACCATATAAACGATATATGTAGTCACTAGAATATGTACAGAACATAGTCATTGCGCTGTATAAGTAAATACCCATTCATTGTTGTATTAAATCAGTATGTTGAGGATTAGCAGGATAGCCATTTCATGCAACGTCTTTTAAGAATATCCCTTTTCGTTTTTAACAGCAGTTCTCGGGGACATTTGAAGGCCTATTCACGGTACCATTATTTGTTATTTCTGCCAAATAGCTAACGCTGCACTGCAGTGCTTGGAAATTTGCAGAGCTGAACACCACAAAATACCCGCAACTTCGTTTTAAGTAACGGCGGTTTAATACATGTAATAATATGTTATATTAACAAATCCATAATTCGTTTATGAATGTACCTTCATCATAGGGGCAGTTTCTAATCTAAGATATTTATTGTTGAATTCCTCAAGGCTCTTGACTTGGTCTGGTGTTGTTTAAGTTCAAGTAGATCAATGTTTTGTTTTCGATTAATTGAAGTACGATTAAAATGTATACATTTACAATATGACCATTTTTTTATCTATGTTTCTGTTATTGATGTTCAGTATGGAATTCCCCAAGGCTCATGACAAGGTCAGATAATATTTAAGTTCAAATAGATCAATGTTTTGTCTTCGATTAATTGAAGTACGATTAAAATGTATACATTTACAATATGACCATTTTTTGATCTATGTTTCTGTTATTAATGTTAGGTATGGAAAATTCCCCAAGGCTCTTGACTTGGTCTGATGTCGTTTAAGTTCAAATAGACCAACTTTTTGTCTTAGATTTATTGAAGTAGGATCAAAATGTATACATTTACAACATTACCGTTTTTAATCTATGTTTCTGTTATTGATGTTCAGTGTGGGATTCCCCAAGGCTCTTGACGTGGTCTGGTGCTGCTGCAGTTGAAATCGGTCAGCTATTGTCTCAAATTGATTGAATTACGGTATACCTTCATCATAGGAGAATTTTCATTCTACGTTCCTTTTATGGATGTTTATTGTGGACTTCCTCACGGCTCTTACCTTGGTCTGATGCTTTTTTGCGAAAATCAATCAGCCGTTTGCTGAATATCGATCAAAGAAACGTTGCAACGTATACATTCATTACTGGAGCCCGTTCTAATCATGTTTCATCATGAATATTTAGTTTGCTAATTCCTCAAGGCTCTTGCCCTTGGTCTGTATTGTTTTGGTCTAAAACAATCACCATTTGCCTCAGATTGAATAAAGACTAAAGTCTGATGATGTATACATAAGTTTTTACGTCTCTCTAGTTTCACTTTGCTTATAAATGTCAAAGATATCAAACATGGAGTCCCCCAAGCCTCTTTTCTGATCCGGTTCTGATAACAATACATCAATCAGTTGTTTGTATAGATTGATAGAACTTGGAGAAGAAATTTGAGCAGATTTTATGAGCACATGATAATGTCATGAATTAACAGCTTTAAATTTACATCTAGTAGTAGTATTAGTACGAAAATGCATAAGTGCTGTTTTAATTTACGTAAATAACATATAGACATATGTTTTTGTCAGAAAATGTGTTTAAGTGTTGCAGCTTTTAAGCAAACGTGAAACTACTGTTGAAAGCATTCTTTCAAAATCTCGTACGCTTTAATAGAGAGGTATATGCCCCACTGCATTGTGATTACGCAACAATAATTGTTCCAAGGTATCTTCAGGTTTCCGGAAGGTTTTCGCGTCCTCTGCAGACTTATTCTACAGCAGGTCGCATCCATAAAGCTCCATTCTGAGACAAATCAAGCTTTTGTAATCCTTTGGTATGAGGCGAACATAACGAGCTTTGATTGGCGGATCAAATTTATTCTTCACGATTTCATTATTGTCGGAAGAACCATCGAAAACCTACAAGAGATAATATTAGACAAAATTAGTTAGACACATTTTCGTTTTCGGAAAGCTGATCCAAAACCACCAAATCACAAAAAAATGCAAAAAAATACGTTGGTGTAGTGCCATGGGAGCTTTTTCCACCCAAAATACTAGAACGGCAGTAGAATAAAGTCTGAATCAATCATTGATCTTATGTCGAGATTAGATTTGGCACGACCCATTTTCTGTGTCGCACGGTAGTGGCTCGTCACGGCCTTGATTCTGACTTTGGGCTGCGTGAATGCGAACTTGTCAAGTGAAACAAGTCCCTCGTTTCGTTTGTAAATCCCAAGGATAGAATTTACAAATAGATTTACAAAGAATACAGGAAAAAATTGGCCAGCATGAGCTTGACATCGAAGTTAATAGTCGAAGTGTCGAGCCTGTACCGTGCCAGAATATCGCTGGCACACACGACTCTGACACGACGTTTGAAGCAGGCCTGACTCGATGACATTGTTAGAGCAGCTTCCGTTGGCCTCCAGGCTTTAAGGGTTTCAGGAGGCTCCAAATAATTCATTTTTAAGCAACAGGTAATAAGGAATATCAATTTTGTATTTAATACCCCAAGCAGCAAATTAAGTAACAAGCATACATAAATTGACAATTTAAGTGAGAATAAACGTGCGCAAAGTGTCATGAGTATTGACAGTAGAAGCTTTTGACAGCATTATACTAAAATAACGAAATGTTAGTGTCATTGGTTTGTTCACTTGATGCCGTAATGCCTAACTAACTATCCCAAATTTCTATGGGTCATTTTTCAATGAAGACATTTGAATGTCAGCATTCTGGACCCAATGTTACCCCCCTTTTCCGTAGAATTCGAGTCTAATATCCGTGGAGGCCCCGAAATAATTTTAAATGCCTTTAACTTGTATGGCGCACTGTTTCTAAGATGTTAGATGTTTTAATCAACGTTTCGATTTTATTGCTCTACCTTTTTAGTGGTTCCTTCCATGATCCAGCTCGCATTACCAATCGTATCACCATATGAAATATAGTAGAATTTCACCCAGTTTGGATGATGGAATCGTCCTTGTATTGCAACAGCAACAACAATCATGCTCTTTTGAAGATCAATCTATACAAACGAAGATAGAAAAAACCTGTTTAGTGTACATCAAAATGAGGAGTTTTGAAACAGTTACATCAGTGTGCAAAAAGTTATTGACCTTTCTCCAAACCTGAAATTTTTGTAACCAGCCCTCCTCATTTTAACATGATATAAAATTGCCGAAAAACAACAGGACAGACTTCTGCACGCACGGGACAAAAAACATTTACATAGGGGCCTTGCATGTCTTAGCATAAGTGTTACAAAGGTGGCAATCAGGCTTTAATATCAGGAAGGCTACAGTCTTGAGAGGGTGATTAATAAATTGATTCCAACCATTGACTATGTTCCAACTTTCCAAGCTGAAGGATATCACAGCACTGTAGGGACCTACAAAGGGTTGACAAGATAGATTTCCTTTCTTTTATTATAATGACCAAGTAAGTCTGATTTCTCTACTTTGATTAATTTTGAAATGTAGCCTAAACCAACTGCATGCAGTTTGAATGATTTTTAACAATTCAAGGTATTTTGTTTGTGAATTATTGTCTGCACTTGAATTTGCTGTAGCAAAAATATAAAAAGTTGTTTTACTTCAAAAGCTTCCTCATTTTTTAGCCAAAACCTTCCTCCAAACCAGGTGTGTAAGTGTGCAGGGTTTTTGCATCTCTGAGTTACACATGTCGCGGGTATCACAGGAACAGTTATTGCGTCAATTTATCGTTTTTTTTTTTCACGTTAATTTTGTTGAGTCCCTTTGCGAACAAGCCAGCAATTAACATTCATTTGTTACACTCTTTTTTTTATGAGAACCAGGAAATTTTGATCGATGCTGGCTGTTCTTAAATTTTTGCCGTTTTTGAGCCTGAAATGTTCTTAATCTGTTCTTAATTCCTTTGTTACTAAGAAAGCTATATTTTTAAATGAAAGTCTGGGGTGGTACTAGGTTTGTGCGAAAATGCAGCATTCTTGTCTATTTCTTTGTTTTTTTGCTTTTTACGTTCAGTCTGACTGTCTTACATACATATTTAGCTGATATTCTTACGGCTTTTGAAAAGGCCAGCCTCACCCTGTTCTTAATTTGTTCTTAAAATCTGGGCAAATTCCAGGCTCGTGTTCTTATAAAATTGTTCTTATGAAAAAAAAAGAGTGTAACTTAGATCAGGGATTCTCGCAGCTTTACAGCTGATATGGACCTACAGCTTTTACCACAGACCGTAATTCTAGAGCGAATACCCTGGGTAATCATTTAATTACCGTGGAAGGATGGACAGCCTGAGTTGGTGTATGCTTGTAGAAAATGGTGTAATGAAATTTGAACTCCGACCTATCGATCGAAACCAGAATCACTCGGATCAAGGCTATCAAGGCACCACAGACCATCGCAGACCAGCAGCTTTTCTCCAGACCAATATTCCACAACTAATACCCTGGCTACCTATTAACTGACCGCGAAAGGAAGGACCATAGGGACATCTGAATTGACTGTAGGCTTGCGATGGGATTCGAACCAACGAACTAACGATCAAGATTCAAACGATTTCACTACTCGGCGATACAAAATGTCGTTAACTGTCACATTTCAATAAGAAACAGAGAGTTTTTGTGCAAGAAATAGAACATGTTTTGATAAAATGTTGCTCATTCGTACCTGTATAGATGTGTTAGCTGGAGCCACACCATGTTTTGTACACCAATCCCTGTTTCCATTTAATCTTGCATATTTAGGCAAATACCCATTACTGTAAGAGCTTGAAGCAGAAAAGCTGCTATCTGGTAGTGCACCTGATGCTATTCCTAGTGGTCTCGCATTGTTCGAACAACCTTCAAAAAAACGTAAAAGAGCAACCTTAAGGCAACCAAGGCCCAAAAAACGTAAAAAGAAAATTCATCTTTTGGAAAAAGCATTTTATACCCTACATCATTGCCCATAGTCCTACTGCCTCCGTATTTATAGTAATGTAATCCTTAAAGCCTGCTTTGCGATTGGAATTGCAAAGATTACTTTCCTCCGTGCATGATCATCTAAAGAACCACCAAGTCCATGATCTAAATTTGAAGAAACTTTACAGACTCTTTACACGCTTTTTTATTTATAAGGAACCTATCTCAAGGCCTAGTTCTTAAAGTTCCTTATTTTTGGGGCTCTTTTGAGGCAATTGTAGTTCCAAAAGTTCCTTAATAGTTCCATAATTTTAACTGCACATACAGTGGTCTTAACAATAAAAGAGAGACACTTGCATGTGAGTAAAGCTCGAGACTACTCAAAGAAACATTGGATACTTGTGTAACGTACAATTTATGTGATTTTCGACTGCAAATGAATGGAACCGGCTTTCTAATTCTTGATTATTTGCAATGATAAAAGTATTCAACATTCAAAAGTTCCTTAATGATCTTCTCTTTAGTAGTATAAGTTCTTTAAATTTTCGGGTCTTCTACATGTAGGTTCCTTATAAAGTGGTTCCTTATAAAAAAAAGCGTCTACACGGTGAAGTCCTTGTGAATGTCAAGTAAGTAGCACTAGTTTAAACCAGCCTTAGATTTAGGGTCTCCTTCTTTGAAAGTGAAAAGGATAAAAAATTGAAAATGAAAATTAATATTTTTAAATTTTAAGACTTGCATAATTCTTTGGTACCTGACGGAATTGGAGGCTGTATTGGATCTTCTGTAATGGAAAAATATGCAATTAAAATTTCCCACCTTTTGTGTTTAGTTAGTTATACTAAGTATCTTTGGTATAGCATACAGTTTAACAGTCGCTGGGTTGCTATGCTCAAAGGATCCAGCAATGTTTGCTAAAACGTATCCATTTGAAGTTTGTATCATTAATTTGCGGTTGTAAGCATACCCAAATGCGCTGCTTCCTTGGCCAAGCGATCCATCATCATTCAAAACACCAATAAAAGTAGGCATATAATCTGATATTTGTTGCGCCTTTCAACATTTTCTACAGATTTTTTTGTCTTTATCCAGCGTTTGCTCGACTGTTACCCAAATCATCCAACCAAACGGTCTATCTATGATGAATCAGCACTTACCGTTGGTTGGAAAAATGTTGAAAGTCAGTTTCCATTGCCAGATGGCCACTGCAGGGCGATGCAGAAGGGGTATGGCGTTACGGGCTTGATTCCAAAAGCACTCTGAAGTCACCTCCAGAAGCCCATATTCAATGTGAAGATATTTGGGTAGTGGTAATGAGGTGACCTTTGTCTCTCTGGGGAGGTGAAAACACCTGAGAACCATTGAGAACCATTCTCATACGTTCAGTCGACTGACCGTTTGGCCGGGGATTTTAATGACGTTAGATGGTTTACCATTTGAATTTCAAACGAAAAGTTTTACTGTTTCCATGTTCCAAACGTTGCTCGTCAGACATTTTCTTAATTTGTGGCAAGCACAGATTGTTGCTTGAAGTTTTTGAAAAGCATTGCTAAAAAGACTACTAGTCAAGCTATGTATTGCGACATGGCCAAACGGCTAAACATTGTTTGTAAGGCCCTGACCAAATTATCAAACATTGTTTGTCAATTATTTGAAATTTGCTTGTCAAGCAAATTTTTTACCGTTTGGCCGAGTCACAAAACAATGCTCGCCAAAATTCTTTGCTTGCGTCAAGCAAAAATTTGTTTTTGAACATATTCAGAAACATCACAACTAATTTTGCTTATTAACGCTTGTCAAGCAATGTTTTATGGTCCAATGTTGTTTGACGTTGCCAAACGCTGAAGCATCGTTTATAAAGCAAGTCTCAATTTTCTGACAAACACTGTTTGATCGTTTAGCCAGGGTGTAAAACAAATCTTAAATATTTGATTTAAAATCAGAGGCGGACTAGCAGCGAATCTCAAGGGTTGCCATTTCCAGTAAAAGGGGCCTGTTTTCACTATAGCAATTTATCTTGTTAGTTGCTTCTAGCGAGCTCCTGTTTAAAAATCAATTCAAGGCAAGGGCTAAGTGTTCATGTTAATACTTCTTTTCTTTTTTAGGATATTTCGATAGCAAAACTGTCATATGTTCGCATTTCTATATTTTCTTGCTTCCATATTTTTGTGCGCATAAAGCTAATTATCTTTTTATTTTTACTTCTTTCCAATTATCTGCATTGAGAAACAATTTCTGTCATTTCAAACTGTTTTCAGACTGAGCGAAACCAATCCAAATCTCTTCGAAATCTCAAGAAATCGAAGAGATTTGCTCAAAAAACAACAGAAACAGTTTGTTAAAGACCCTATGTAACAAGAAGGCCCGGGTTGCAATCGCAACCTAGCATCCCTGCCAGTCCGCCCCTGTTTAAAATGTTTATCTTTCGACTATTTGATCTTTTGCCCAGGGCCTGAACTTTTCGAAAGTTTAAAAGCTCTTCAGTAGACAATGCTCTTGTACTGTTATGAATCGTTTGACCGGGTTTTAGCACAAGAAATCAATTAAATAAATCTTTGATAAGAATGTTAGTTAAAAAAAAGTGAGGCAAATACGAACGAACTAACCGATGCCGTAAAGCTCCATTCTTACACACATAACGTCTGCTGGATTCATATTCGTTGGATTTATTTTGATAGCAAATGCACGAATCCAATATGGTAGTTTAATTTTCTCTGCAACGGTGTGAAAAGGAGGGCCATTGAATAACTGAAAAAGAATTATAGAAATAAAAAACCTTTACTTTTTCAAGCTCGTTTTACGTACTGAATATGCATATATCAAAGCAACCTCGTCCCCAGGCCCCAAATCGAATTTCCTCGAATCTCAACCATCAAATCGATTTGGGCCCTGGTACAGGCCACAAAAATCTGCCAAAATACTGGCAATTTTGGCCTAGGCATAAAAACAAGATGTAGATTCCGAAGGCAGATGTTCTTAGAAAGGAAATGCAAAGAATTTCATTGATAGCTGTAAGGCAAGATACAATATCTCATGTAGCATCATTTTTTGGTTTTTATAGATGTTTTTTACATAGTTTTCGGCCTATTTTGGTGTGAAATTTTGAAGAAACTGTGACGTTATTTAAAATTTTTATTGTTTGAAGAGCCAATCAAATTGCGAATAGACAAGGCCGATACAAGGGTCGAATATGGACAGTGGAGTTTCACGTAGAGGCTTATTCACCCTGGGGACGAGGTTGATATCAAACTTACTCGAATTAGCGCCATGGCTCGAAGAAGCGCCTCCTTCGAATGAGCAGCCCCTCGGTTATGAAGGGGTCACTTTGATGGACTTGATGATGGACTTGATGGACATGGAGCAAAAAAAATTTCAATTGCCGTAATTTCTGTTTTTTTGAAACTCACGGATTCTGTTTTTGGAAGCTTTCTGTTTCGAGATTCGGAAGGTTTTGAAGGTTCAGAAGAACAAGTTCTACAACATGATGTTGGACGGGGGGGGCTCAAAAGGAAAATGCTGATTGTGAAGAGAAATAATATACTAAAAGCATTGCTTTTTATTATGTAGCTAATCATCGTCACAGATAACAAGTAGATCAGTGACTGATCTGCCATTGCCTTCGATCATACTTAGGGGTCGCTCATCCCTCTTAAGGGTACTCGCCAACCTCCACACGTCTCAAGCTTTGCCTCTTCGGCCCCCACGCTTGTGTTTAACTAAGCAAATGATATATAACATAAACTTATTTTCAAAAGTTTTCCTAGCGCAGCAAAACTCAATAGGCCAAGAACTACTTCCGTGTACTCTTGTAAAAATAGACTGGTTTTGTTATATAGTAGTTATCGCTATCGAACTGAATTGCTGAACTTTAAAACTGCTGAAGCGAACAACAGCAACATCAATTCAATTCAGTGTGAGCGAAAGTTAGGGACTTGGGACAAGTGTATATTTTTGTCTGTGTTGTCTATCCTGCTCTAATGAAACCCTAACGTGGCGGAAAAGATAATTAATGTCGTCAAATCGAATGTTCGTTAAACCAAGATAATCTGTATCGAACTTGTTATTTAAGGAATCAGACATTTCGTTATACCGAGAAGTTCGTGATTTTGTATCAGTTCCGTTATACCGCTATACAACTGTAGGTACGCTGAACATGCACTGACCTTGACATCCGCTATCTCGAAATCTCAAGGGCAACTGGAATTTGTTCGAGATAGCGAATGTTCGAGATAACGGATGCTCCATATAAATATGAAAAATTATAGCTTTTAAGTCAGAAAAGGAACCCCGATCAACATGCAGGGTTACTGATCCCAAATTTCATCAAACAAGTCAGGTATTTTTTACATAGGAGTCAAAGCTCATCTGCTTTCATCTCTACTATTAGTGAAATTGAGATAATGGCGATGCAGCACATCTCGAAAGAAAACAGAAAGAGAACAGCTACTCTCTGCCAGGAACTTCCTGTCAAGCTTTTGTACCGATTTCTTTATGAACAAGTCATCATCGATCAAACTGTTTCTTTCGATAGCAGCACGGTAAGACTCTCATACTGGCAATCTATCGTGGCTTCTGAGCTTCATCTATTGTATATATGGGCAGCATATCACTTAGCTGCTGCCATTCCCGCTAGGCGAACTTATGCATATTTTCAGCCTGTCTCTTTATCCAGTTCAGCAGAAAATTTGGCAAAGTTCGAGATAAAGAGCAGGTTTTCCTCTATGGGAAATCGAAAATGGTTCAAGGCAGCGAATGTTCGAGATAACGGGGTTCGAGATAGCGGATGACTTTTCTATACAAACCCTTGTACCAAAACGAGGGGAAATGGAAATCGTTCGAGATAGCGAATGTTCGAGATAGCGGGCAGTCGAGATAGCGAAGGCTACCAGATGAGACATCAGCCAAGATAGAAATACACGCTTTTTTTTTATAAAGAACCTAGCTCAAGGCCTAGTTCTTAAAGTTCCTTATTTTTTGACCTCTTTTGAGACGGTTGTAGTTCCAAAAGTTCCTTAATAGTTCCTTAATTTAAACTGCACATACAGTTTAATGACTACCGTACAGAGACATTTGCATGTAAGCAAAGCTCGAGACTACTCAAGGAAACATCTGATACATGCGTAAAGTACAATTTATGTGATTTTCGACCGCAAATGAATGGAGCGCGCTTTCTAATTCTTGATTGTTTGCAGTGATAAAAATATTCAACAATGAAAAGTTCCTTAGTGATTTTCTCTTTAGTAGTACAAGTTCTTTAAATTTTTGGGCCTTCTACATGTAGGTTCCTTATAAAGTGGTTCCTTATAAAAAAAGCGTGTAATAGAAGCTAGAAAATACGCACTTGGAAGACAAAAGCTTACGGGCTAAAACTGATTGATAAAAACCTAGAAAACGTCAGAGTTAGGGTGATTGTCAATAATAGTTGTGGTGTCTGTTTGTAGTTATAACCATATTTAACAGTTAAAAGACTGTCTTTTTCTATTGACTATTTTATAACTGTGAACTGAGGAATCATGAGGTGTTAGTTATAATGAGGTACAGACATATTTGACAGATGTTGGTGAACCGCGCAGTGTCTACGGACGGGAGAGCGCAACAGAAAAGGGAAGGGTTTGAATTTTTCCCGCAAAAGTATTAAAAGCATTTGAAGAAATATTGAAAATCATACTCTGATATATTGCTGCGGAGGAGGCAATTTTCGATTGCACCACTGAGTGTTTTTGTTCAACCTTCCATGAATTGCTCTCTCGGAATTACTAGTACGCCATGATGCAGACATTTGGTAATTTTTTATTCGGCCGTCTTCTATTCCCAGTGCATATCCAGTGACATCTTAATGTAAGAGCAGAAGTATAAACGAAGTGAAATAACAGTCTCGAAATCACGATTGATAGTGATTAACTCAAAATTATTTTGAGGAAGAAAGACCTGAAGAATGCATGGAGCCGACCTTGTGTTATTACCTGAGTCTTAGTTATCGCTATTGAACTGAATTGCCGGACGCACAAACTACTGAAGCGAGTGAAGATAACACATTACCAATTTAATTCAATTCAATTCAATGTGAAGGAAAGATTTGAACTTGGAACAAGTCTAGAGTCAACCTCTAACTTGTGGGAAAGCTAAACAAGAATCCCTTTAGTCATTAGGACGGTGAGGTTTAGGGGTACTTATGTTGCATTGTTCAGTTTTTTGAAAATTCATGCAGTTTAACCTTATCTCCAATATGCCACTTGCTATTGGATCAAACATTGTTTTTCCAATACACTCTTTTTTTTATAAGAAACTAAGATTTTTGGTCATTACTCAAAGTTTCTTAGTTTTGGGGCAAATTTGGTACTGAAAGTTTCTTAGCAGTTTCTTAGAATCAAAACTTTTAAGTGTCAAAACAGGTAATTGACACTTAAATTCTACAAATAGAAGAAGCAATACAATTCACGTTTACATCAGCTGTTTTTTCTGTAAAATAGACACTTATGGTGCAACAGAAGTTTGTTTTTCGATGCTTTATTTCTAATTCTAAAGATTCTTGAGACCTGCAAGTTTCTTACCATTTTTGGTCGAGTACTGAAGTTTCTTAACCAATATTGATCTCAGTACTGGGTTTCTTATAAATGGGTTTCTTATAAAAAAAAGAGTGTATTATCAGCTTGTCAAATGCAATGTTTTAACCACAGCACAAAACCTTTCTCGTCAAACATGTTTTGATCAAGTCAAGCATGAAATGTTTTTGAAGTTTTTGCTAAAGCCTAATCTCAAATATTTGACTAACGATGTTCGATCGTTTCACCATGGCCTATGATCGACAAATTGAAACAGACTTCACAACGGAGGACAAACTGATCTTCGAAACTGCACACTGAGAAAGTCAATTCAATTCAATTCAATATTTTGTAAGAAATTTCTAGTTTTACCTGCAGGAATCCCTGGTTGCCAAGGGTCATCTAGAAAATAGTAAATAACATCTTTCAATATATTCTGATAACAGCAACAACCGAGATACACATGTCTTATTATTTATAGATGTAGTATAACCCAGTGATAATAGATTATTATGAAGTAATTCCTTATAATGTACTCTCGCGTTATACTCACAAGACGAGTCGTAGATATAGCTATTTAATTGCGTTGCTCGACGCTCAAACTACTGAAGCGAACGGCAACAAAAGTTCAGTTCAATTCAATTCAATGTGAGCGAAAGTTATGGACTTGTGTATCAAGTCGACGCTCTAGACTTATTACACAAGTCCGAGTTATCGCATCTACCGAATTTAATTGTTGTTGTTGTCAGAAGGCTGGTCAAACTGTAGCGAACCGTATCAGTGTAGCGAATCGTTGTCGTTGCTGGTCCAGATTTAGTGAGCAGAAGCCGAGACTTATGTAATAAGTCTATCTTCTCTCGGATAAAGTGCACTATTCAAACGGTCCCTACAGTTGACATCCGCTATCTCGACTGCCCGCTATCTCGAACATTCGCTATCTCGAACAATTTTCCATTTCCCCTCGTTTTGGTATAAGGGTTTGTATAGAAAAATCATCCGCTATCTCGAACCCCGTTATCTCGAACATTCGCTGTCTCGAACCATTTTCAATTTCCCATGGAGGAAAACCTGCTCTTTATCTCGAACTTTGCCAAATTTTCTGCTGAACTGGATAAAGAGACAGGCTGAAAATATGTATAAGTTCACCTAGCGGAGCGAGAATGGCAGCAGCTAAGTGATATGCTGCCCATGTATACAATAGATGAAGCTTTTCTCTTTCGAGATGTGCTGCATCGCCATCATCTCAACTTCACCGATAGTAGGGATGAAAGCAGATGAGGTTTGACTCCTATGTAACAAAATACCTGACTTGTTTGATGAAATTTGGGATCAGTAACCCTGCATGTTAATAGGGGTTCCTTTTCTGACTTAAAAACTATAATTTTTATATTTATATGGGGCATCCGTTATTTCGAACATTCGCTATCTCGAACAAATTCCAGTTTCCCTTGAGAGTTCGAGATAGCGGATGTCAACTGTAGATATGTCTGCCATGATATGGTGTCTTCAGAATACTGAAGATAATATTCTTTTACTATATGGTCTGCATTTTTATAACTCTGCATTGCAACATCAGTAATTATCTTTCTTCTAATTAGGTCAATCTAAAACGACATATGCATTAGAGATATAATTATCATCATCATCATCAAATCATCATGATCATCATTAACATCATCATCAAGGACACCATCATTATGAATACCATCGTCATAATCATCATCATCAATATCATCATCATCATATTATCATGATCATCATTATCATCGTCATCATTATCATCATCATCATCATCATTATCATCATCATCAACGACACCATTATCTTGAAGACCGTTGTGATAAACATCGTCATCAATATCATCATTATCATAATTATCATGATCATCATAATCTTCATAATCATAACAGCCATCATTGTCATCATGACAACCAGCAGCATCTTGAAAATCGTCGTCATCGTCCTCATTATCATTGTCATTATCATCATCGTCTAGATCATCATCATCATTGTCGTCGTCGTGTCTGTCATCATCATCGTCATTATCATTGCGCTATAATCTTCATCTTCATCATCATTACCGTTATCGTTGTCATCATTATTATCGCCACAATCGTCATTATCATTGTTATTATCATCATCATCATTATTATTATCATCATCGTCATTATCGTTTTCAATATTATCATAATCTTTGTCGTCATTGTGATTGTGATCATCATCTTCATTATCATCACCATCGTCGTCGTCGTCATCCTTATCATCATCATCATCGTCATCATCATTTTCGTTGTGATCGTCACTGTCATCAACAGTAGACAACATTTTTGCCTGTTAGCTTCACTTAAGCATTGTCCGGTTAATTGGCACAGCTTTGCTGCATGACAAAATGTTCATGTTCTGTTTAAAAAGTAAATTATAATGCATACTTTGATCCACTGATGTTTGTTTAAATGTTTAGCGCACCATGCCTGGGCTCCATTTAACCTACTTGTATCTTTATCTTGAGTTGGATCGTTGACACTTGAAACAGATAATTGGCTGTCTGTTATTTTTTTGCTTTCCATACCCACCGCTTCTCCCACAATAACTAAAAATTGAGAAATTGATGCTGATTGAGACTAGAGTATAAAAAACAAAACGAATTCGCGTTGTTGACTCACAGGAGCAAGTTTATGGAGTTCGGGGTAAATTCGTGTGGCGTGTGAACAGTTTGTGGAAACTATACATACGTCACACGATTGTTTAACAATATTGTTTAGAAAGCATGCGGCTTCAAAACAATTTTCTCAAACACTCTAAAGGGGAACATGGAAACCGCATAAGCTAAAAAAATCCAAAACATGCTACAAGATTACGCGTTTACTTCTGTTCATTAGTAAACTTTTTTAAAATTATAAAAAGTAAGAATCTATTAGTGTGTAGAAAATACTGTTTCTTTGAAATTTAGAAAATAAAATACTGTATTTTCGAATTTCACTGAAAAGCGAAATACAAAAATATTTGGACCTAGGCATCAAAACAAGATACGGCAGGAGATATATATTAACTTAGCTCAGCAATTCATTAGATATTTAGAAAACAAGATGCAGTGAATACTAGAATACGTAAATTACTGCATACCAATGTTTGCAAGACAGTTGATGCCAATTTTGATACCTCTACATCTGTAGCATATGTAACCAGGGCAATCACAAGAATCGACGCATACATGATTAACTGCACACGGTTTGAAGTATTTGCAATTCACACCAAGCTAAAATATAACGCATTGGGTTGAAAGTGGAGTCTTGAGAAATTTCATGTACGTTCTTAAAAGGCACATTGAGGTATAAAAAGTACTCTTACGACTCTTACCAACGTCTCATTGTAGCTAGTCGCTTTGTACGTCCAACCAGCTTTTGATGTCAGTGTAAGATTTGCCATTTTATCCAATACATTTTCACTGTTCAACTCGCATGCTTTTTCTCCTGCAATCTGTATGTTGATCGATTTACATCGATATTCTTTCCCACATTCAGCTTCACATTCAGCAGTCGATTTGCCTGGTAAAGTCGCAATGATAGATCCCTGCAGTACCTCATTTTCTTTGACGTAACTGAAATTGGCATACTGGAAACAATTCCCTCTTATAATCCAAGCAATGGTCCCAATGAAAGCTGACTGAACGACCAATCTATTTCGGAGTAATAGTATTGTTTCAATGTGTATTAGTTTATATGTGTATTATGAAGATGGACCAACCATCTGCATCATTCTGGATTATGATTACCTGACTTTACTTGTCGAATGTATAAACCCAATTTTGTAGACAAGATTCCACAACGAAATAAGCGTACCCTATAAGCTAACGTTGCAACTTAGCTATAACACTAAAGCTAGGTCAGAACGAAGTCAGAACTAGTTTCCAACTGCTGCTGATCGGGGACTTTTTGGAACTAATCTATCGCAACTGGATGGTCGACATGAACGCTGTGGCAGCTAGTAACTAGTCAGCGCAAATCGGCGTGCAGTTCCAGAAAGTGCTTTCTACTGTTGCGATGAGGTTGCCAACAGAACTGATTACTGTCAGTTACAGTCGACATGAGTGTCCTGCGACAGCGATCAATTGTAACCTTCCAGTTCTGACTTGTTATTCACCTGTTGACATACGTTAGCAGTTACAACTAGTCGGCGTTTGTTCTGCCGTATCATAGGTCGACATAAGCCTGGCTTAACATTGATTCAACCCATCAATTCTGATGCAGAAGCTCAACCCACCAGCCCTTCAGGTGTGATCCATGGTCGAACTAACAAAAGTGATGCTGCCAATCATTGTTAAACAGACAAACATCACATGTATAGCTTTTTGGTCAAATCATGCTTTTGTGTATTATTATAAATCTTGTCAATTTTACCGAACATTTTAGTAGGAAGAGCGCAAAAGTTTGACCTATTTATGGCAGAAGTTCTGTCTTTCTTAAGTCTTGGTAAAAGCTAAGCAACTCTTAAGCAACTCCGGGGGCTGAAATCTCAGATATTCTAAGCAACGTTGAGGGCTGGCTCAGAGTCAAGTTGCTTATTAAAAGAAACGTGTGATCAAACTCACCCAATCAGCATTAGATTTGCCATGCCTTCGAAAACTTGTAACAGCCAACTCAATGCTTCTTATACTGAAGTGACCAAACTTGTTTGTATAAGCATATTTGTTTTGAAGTTAGGAACATGAATTTGCATTACATAATTTATATCACCAGGTAGTGAATGTAAATCGCCATGCAAACGATATTTACGCCGTTAACTTCACAAATACCCATTCATTGTTGTATTAATATGAGTCTGTTGAGGGTTTACTGGTAAGACATTTCATATAATTTCCTTAAGATTACCCCTTGTCGTTTTAAACAGCAGTTCTCAGGGACAGTTGAAGGCCTATTCATGGTACCAATATTTGTTATTGCTGCCAATAGCTAGCGCCAAAAAGCTTGTAAATTTCCAAAGCTTAAACACTACAAGAACACTATTCAAAGCTACCAGTATAGGTATTTAACGCAACTTTCGTTTAAGATTACCCCTTGTCGTTTTAAACAGCAGCTCTCGGGGACATTTGAAGGCCTCTTCGAGGTACTAATATTTGTTATTTCTGCCAATGGCTAACACCGTATAGAGCTTCTATATTTGCAGAGCGAAACACTACAAGAACACAATTCAAGGCAAGGCTAAGAGAATAGGTGTATTTGATGAAATTTCCTTTAAGATTACTCCTTGTCGTTTTGATCAACTGTTCTTAGGGACATTTGAAGGCCTATTCAAAGTATTCAATGTACCAACGTTTGTTGTTTCCGCCAATAGGTAACACAGTATAGCTTGTACATTTGCAGAGCGAAACCCTACCATAACACAATTCAATGCTAAGATGATAGGTATATTTAATGATTTCCTTTAAGATTACCCCTTGTCGTTTTAAACAGCAGTTCTCGAGGACATTTGAAGGCCTATTCAAGGTATTCAAGGTACCAATAACATATGTTTCCAATAACACTTTTCCAGGCTAAGAGGATAGGCATATATAATAATTTCCATTAAAATTACCCATTGTCGTTTTATACAACTGTTCTCGGGGACATTTGAAGGTCTATGCATGGTACCAATATTTGTTATTTCAGCCAATAGGTAACATCGTAGGGCTTGTAAATTTGCAGGGCTTATACACTACAAGAACACAATTCAAGATTTACAGAATATGAATTTAATGCAAGTTCTTTCAACAGAATAGGGTTAACATGCTCAGGCTGGTGCAGCTCAGTGGTTTAGGCGCTGGGTTTCATATCCATGTTTGCTTGGCAATGTATGCATGGGTTTGGAATCCTGCTGCCAGCGGAATCTTAAGGCCTATTTCCACTCGCATTCGCTCTTCGGCGTTCGCTGCCGATCAGCGAAAGGCGAACGCGAAGCGATTTTGATTTCTATTGCAACCGATCGTTTAAACTTCCGCTTAAAGGTCCATTTTTACTTCGTTCGCATTCGCTGTTCGCTAGCGAATTTGCAGTTCGTCGCTCGCTTGCGAACAGAATACAGCCTTTGTGATCAGTTTTAGGCGATAAAAAAAGTAAAACTTTTTCGAAAGCTTTAGCTTGACTTGCAGCAGAAATCAAAATCGCTTTGCGTTCTCCTTTTTTTGATGGCTAGCGAACAGCGAACGGTGAATGCGAACGAACTGGAAATGGGCCTTTGGACGACAAGCTATAGGAAATTCAACTATTTTGATACCCTAATCAAGAATTTGCAACAATTAGATTTTAAATGCTCTGGAATAGGCGAATAGATTTTCTTAATGACAACGATTGAGGTTTCATTGTGAAGGTTCCCTCTTTATCTCCTTCCTAACTCTTCCTGCCCCGCAGCTACGTCTCTAATTGATATATGATAGGGGAATCAATAGCAGAAAAAATTAATATATAATAGCAGAAATAATAGTGGAAACAATCAATATACGATAGTGCAAAAATATATCAGAAACAATTACATTATATACTACATAATAGTGGAAAAAATTATTATATAAGAGCGGAAAAATTTATCGGAAGGAAGCAGTTACAGTGCATAATATTTTAAAGCGGAAAATCATAGCGTAAACTATTTAATATCTAAGAGCGGAAGCATATATAGGAAACATTTACAGTATATAATATATAATAGTGGAAATAATAGTGGAAGCAATTATTATATAAGAGCGAAAACATATATCAGAAGGAAGCAGTTACAGTTCATAATATATTAAAGCGGAAAATCGTAGCGTAAACTATTTATTACCTAAGAGCAGAGACAAATATCGGAAACAGTTGCAATGAGGTATCGCTGGATGTGTTCAAGAAAGGCTTCGATGATTTTCTGTCTCAAATTCCTGATGAGCGTCAAATTGTTGGTTATACGACAATAAGAAAAACTGATAGTAACACTTTAGTTGATACACACTTTTTTTTATAAGAATACCTTATTTTTTGCCGAGCCTCGATTATTCTTAAGCTTATTCGATTTTGAGCCTGAAAATATTCTTAAATTATTCTTAGTCATCAATGTTGTAAATTAAACGCAGAGAAATAAAAATGATCCTCGTCAAGCTTGAGCCTCAGATTATTCTTAAACAATTCTTAAATTTCAGCAATTTTGAGCCTGAATATTCTTATAGACTGTATTCTTATAAAAAAAGTGTGTATGATCAAAATTGGATCTTTTTCAAGGGATAGAAATCTTAGTGTTAATCCTTAAGATAATACATCTTTAAACCTTGTAATAATAATAATAATAATAATAATAATAGTATATAATATGAAATAGTGGAAATAATAGCGGAAACTATAAATATATAAGAGTGGGAACATATCGGAAATAAATAATTACAGTACATAATATATGCTGGTGGAAAATCAAACAATTTATCATCTAAGATCGGAAACATATATCGGAAACAATTACAGTACATATTATATAACGGAAACTTTAGTGGAAACAATAAATATATAATATAATA
>JACTAT010000169.1:244271-283219 GCA_014526335.1 Chrysaora quinquecirrha | reverse complement strand
TCTTTTTGCATTCAACTTTGTGATAATCGCTTTGTAAATGGTCTCTCAGCTGCTCACATTGGGTTCGGAAAAGAGAAGTTTTTCTTCTGTTTTTGTACCGACTTTTGGATTTATATTCCCGGCAAGTGGCAAGGTCGCCAACGGCAAGGCAAGCACAACACAGGCCGAAGAACTGATTTAAACTGGCAAACAACTAATCTATCCAGACGTAAATATTTTGAACTGTGCCAGACAGAACATTTGGTATAAATCTTTCTGTTTGCACCAAGTAGAAATTGATTCAGCGTTCTGACATTTTGTTTAAGTTTTGCTCATTGATATTTTCTCTGCATCTGATTTTCTCTATTTTGAGCTGATGGGTTTTCCGGCTTTCCACGCCAAAACGGTACAGTTCACTGCTCTCAAATTTTATGAGTAGACTATATAATTGTAATTTTATGTTACTTCTCCAAAATAAATATTCACGAATCAAAAGTACGCATTTTACAGTAACGCTGAATTAAATTTGAAAGTGCAGTAACAAGATTTTACATCGCCATTCGAGGACTAAATCATCTTGAAAAAGACTTTTTTGGTTTGTTTTGTTAGAAATAGCCCTCATCAATCAGTTTACCATACTGTTAGCTTGTTAGATGTTTAGTTAAAATAATTTTAAGAAGAATTGCAAACCGAAAGTTTATGTTTTTAGTGTCGTGCTGCAGTTTGCTCAAAATATTTGAAAGCATGTTTGAACTGACTCAGAATTTACATGATATGATGGTTTTTTTCGGCAGGAGCAAAAAACGATGAGCTTGCATACTTTCTTTTTCTGTTTTATCTTAAAAGTGACAGATAAACAAGCATTTTTATTTATATAAATTTGTTTCAAATATTTCTCAGCCGAGTCGAGTCAAGTCGAGTTGGAAACACAGCAAAAAGTGAGATGAGAGAGATTTCTGTTGGGGGGTCGCCACATCTTTAGTCGAACAGAATAATGGAAACGAGGCAGCAAATTTCGATCCACTTTCGCCACACGAAAGGGAATGAGTCGTTAGTTTGAGCGTCCAGCAATTCAATTCAATAGCGATAACTACGACTCATGTAGTAAGTCTAATTTTTCCCTTCCTTGTTTCCTGTCCGCCTTCGTTTGAGTCAGGAGAAGCTGGATGTAACAAGCGTTCTCATTGGTTAATTCCGAAATTTCTAATTTGCATAACAATAGGAGCATTCTGTGAATTTTACAACGTTCAATGGTGGATAAAGAGGTTTCAAGAGTAAGTTAACTTTCTATTATTAAACTCTGGCTTGATACAAGGGTATCAAGGGTATCAAGGGTAGCAAACACATACAGAGACACTGAAGACATGTACACAGAAATATACACACACACACACATGGGTATCGTGGGTATCAAGGGTATCAAGGGTAGCAAACACATACAGAGACCCTGAAGACATGTACACAGAAATATACATACACACACATGGGTATCGAGGGTATCGAGGGTATCAAGGGTAGCAAACACATACAGAGACACTGAAGACATGTACACAGAAATATACATACACACACATGGGTATCGAGGGTATCGAGGGTATCAAGGGTAGCAAACACATACAGAGACACTGAAGACATGTACACAGAAATATACACACACACACACATGGGTATCGAGGGTATCAAGGGTAGCAAACACATACAGAGACACTGAAGACATGTACACAGAAATATACATACACACACATGGGTATCGAGGGTATCGAGGGTATCAAGGGTAGCAAACACATACAGAGACACTGAAGACATGTACACAGAAATATACATACACACACATGGGTATCGAGGGTATCGAGGGTATCAAGGGTAGCAAACACATACAGAGACACTGAAGACATGTACACAGAAATATACACATACACACACATGGGTATCGAGGGTATTGAGGGTATCAAGGGTAGCAAACACATACAGAGACACTGAAGACATGTACACAGAAATATACACACACACACATGGGTATCGAGGGTATCAAGGGTATCAAGGGTAGCAAACACATACAGAGACACTGAAGACATGTACACAGAAATATACATACACACACATGGGTATCGAGGGTATCGAGGGTATCAAGGGTAGCAAACACATACAGAGACACTGAAGACATGTACACAGAAATATACACACACACACATGGGTATCGAGGGTATCAAGGGTATCAAGGGTAGCAAACACATACAGAGACACTGAAGACATGTACACAGAAATATACACACACGCACATGGGTATCGAGGGTATCGAGGGTATCAAGGGTAGCAAACACATACAGAGACACTGAAGACATGTACACAGAAATATACACACACACACATGGGTATCGTGGGTATCGAGGGTATCAAGGGTAGCAAACACATACAGAGACACTGAAGACATGTACACAGAAATATACATACACACACATGGGTATCGAGGGTATCGAGGGTATCAAGGGTAGCAAACACATACAGAGACACTGAAGACATGTACACAGAAATATACACACACAATTTTAATTATCAAGTATTCAGCAATGAAACGACAGGAAGATATTTTCAAATTACGGAGAAGGCAAAAGGAGACCCCGGTGTACCACATACACTACGCATTTTTTATTGGAAACTTTTCATAAGAAGCCCACACTCTTGAATTGCGAAAAATTATGGAATAACTGTCACTAGATACTGTACTAAACTCAAACTCATATTCAGAAACTTTCAGCACTCAAATTTAAAGATGTAAGGACACTGGCAGTACTGAAATAAGTGTATTTTCATATGTAATTTTGGATTTAATTAAATTTACTTGTATAACGGAAGTAATAGTGTGGTGAATACCCCCGGGAATAGGACTGTGAAATTTGGACTGGTAATACTGTTATTCCCTGTTTCTTGTGCCAACGCTGAAATGATTGGTGCTGATTTTGAATACCTAATTTAAGCATATGCTTTTCCCTTGAAATATCTGGCCATTACGGATGCTCTACTTTAATATTTGCTAATCATTTGTTAATCATATTCCCTGGCATTTGAATTGCGCTTAATATACATAGAGATCACTTCTATATATATTTTCAAAATTTGAAGAAACAGCGTCGTTCCTCAGAAAAATTTAATGGCTTGCAAAATCAGCCAGGAAAACCGAACACGCTCCAGCAAGAATAATCGGCGGAAGAGAATATTTAGCTTCGGTGGTATAATTAGAATAGATGATTTCAATATTTCTTACCAATCTTTCTCTGATGGTACTTTAGACATTTGTAGACATTTTAAATGAAACCAGCCATTTCCGGGACACTAGGAAACAATTTTAATACACTTGTTCTGAGATGAAACAATGTAGGTTTCAACCAAGGGTAAAATCACGTCAAAGATATCGCCAAGTATTTTTTTAGTGTTTCTCAACTCTTCAAAATTCTAGAATTCTTTCAGAGATCAAAAGATATGTCACAATAAAATGATTTGATCCTCAGTTTGTTTGGCACTTAAACTCCACAACTGCAGTATGTCTGCAGCGAATGTTTCATTAGAGTTTTATTTTTCAAATGTTTGCGAAAACTTACATCGTCTTCTTTTCCCGAACACTCAACCAGAACGCTCTTTTTTCCATTTGGATCCTTCAAAGTAAATTAAGTTTATTTAAGGAATCGGTATGAAGCATTCAATGGTATGAAGAGAGTTGTTTCGTCTTAAGAATATCAATGTATTTTGTCACTTGTTGTTACTAAATTTTGGAGTTTAGATTTTGAAGTTTCAGGCTGCATGTTTGTTGGCTGTGGATATATTCTTGTCTGGAGCCCGGGATTACTTCCATGGAGGCCCGATAGGGGGTCCAATCTGTTTGAGGGTCTTACAAAATGACTAACAAATATCCTGATTACTGTAATAGAAAAAGACATTTTGCTGCATTTTGGGGTATTTTGATGCTTACTAGCCTTTACATCTAATTTTCTGATCATTTGAGCTTATTTTGCAACCTTCAATGATAGCAAACTTTCAACAGAACATTTTATCACAGAATTTGGTGCTATCAAAATGGCACAATTTTTAACTTCTTACACTAACATTAGTTTTTTGCCTTCTTTAGCCCTGACTGGACCCCCCTGGTAGAACTAAATGGGAGTACCCGCCCGGGTTCTGGGGAAACTACATGCAGCTTGTAGTATTAGATGTCAATTGGGATGCAATACTCACTTTTTTGCAGTAACAATATGTTTCCTCTTTCTCCTCGGTTTCGGCTTTGTCATCATCTGCAGCGTGAAATAGTGTGTTATGTTACTTTGACTTTACGAGAATACACTTACACATGAAACTACAATAACTTTTCTATTCTGGAAATTGAATTTAACGAAATTAATGACGCTTCTATTGGTTGAGAAACTTTGCAAGAAAACATACTGAAGGTAGAAAAGTGGAAAATGGAAAGAGAAAAATTTTTCATAAACGAATAAATGAGTGCCCTTTCATTTTTTTCTACCAATCTTAGTTTTGTTTACATGAATACCATCTGACCCTGAACAATATAACCTCTTGTGTATTTTCCACTAAGGTATTAGCAATAAGATAAATAAGAAATATCGCAATATTATTACCATCGTCTTTGGAAGATGAACCACTATCGTCTTTGGAAGCTGAAAACTTGGTGGTAGCACCTAAAGAGAACGATAACCACTTCTTAGTACAGTATTCTTTTTTAGTTTTGAAGAAAATTCTATTGGGCTAAATATTTGATGGGATAACTCCAATCTCTGGTGTCAATGTCAAGGGCAGGATCATTAGCAAAAGGTGATTATTTGAAGGTTCCACATCAACCGCTCTGAATGTTGGTTTCTTCAGTCATGTAGTTCCGAAACGTGAAACGGGAAATGATCCGAGGTTAAAAGTGTAATATAAATGTAATATAAATGAAACCTGTCTTCAAGTCTTCACCTTGCTTGGTTGTTTGTCGGCTCTTTGGGGCCACGACTGTACCAACAGCAAAAAGCTGCCTTTTTGGAGCAAGTTCCTTTTTGCCATCTTCTATTGTTTCTTCTTCTTCTTCCTCAACAATCATATCCTCCGTTTCTTCGGCACAATTACAAGGCTTTGCTTCTTTTCTTAACTTTTTATTCCTCCATTCAACTCCCTGCGAAGTAATAATAGAATTGTCCATGACGCTTAATGATCAATTCATATTTTCTCTCATCCTGAATAAAAACCAATGTAATATCGAGGCCTTACCATATCAAACGCTGCTCTTCTTCGTGGAGTAAAAGTGCCATAAACTTTTTTTGACTCCGGACTCATGCTTTCCTGAAAGTAACACAAACAAAATACAATGAAATGCGACGAGTGAAATGATTCAAAAAATTACAGTCCATCATTGATGTTATGATATCGCTGGTATTCTAAATGCTTAAGCATAGATAAGCTTGATTGCAGATAAAGCGTGTTGTTATAAACCAAGGTGATTCACACTTGGTGGTCATGTGGGCATAAGGAGAGAAGAAAAGTGACTGAGAATAAAAGCGGAATTCCAGAATTCAGCTATTTTGGTCTAGGACAACTTATATTCATCAATACTGTATCACCATTATTAGTTTTTACAAATTTAGCACTGAGCTCTGAAAATGGCATACCGTGACGTTCTCTATTTGAAAGGCGTGTTGATTTTCCTTCCTTCTCTTTCTTCTTCAACGTGCATTTCTATTTAAAGATGAAAGTTGAGTACCTCAGAAACTAAACTGAATAGTATACTTTGGACCAACTGGATCAGGAAGAAACGGTCACATTTTTTCTCGTCTCGTTTTTCATCTAAATTCGCGGAAGGTGATTATACGAAATCTAATACAAATTCGCCCTTGCTGTAAACTGGGAAAGCTCCCCCCATTTCTCTTTCTGTCCGTTTACTGCTAGTTTGAAGTGAGTAGACATCCAGAATAATCCCTGCATTGGAATAATGTTCATGTAAATTTTCAAAGGAAATTGAAAAATTATCATTCCCTTCTCTTTTTCCCTAACTTATTTATACTTTTTGCTCTTTGATTTCATAAGAAATATTGACAACAACGAATGGTTTGGCTTCATTTTCACAGAGTCAGGAAAACGTTACGGTCACACGGTCATTGACTGGAGGAAGGTCCAGTAGAACAATAGAAAATATTTTGCCACACCCAAAACACGCCTATTTTTCATTGTTAAGTGAGGAAGGTTTCCAGCTAGGGGTATTTTTGTCGGGAGGAAGGTTGAAAACTTTTCTGGACTCTGCATTTTCAGTGGGACGCAGTTGCATAACAGACACAATTTCCAGCTATGAAATCTCTCTGTTTGAAAATATATTTGCTCCTTCCTTATCATTAATTAAGTCGAAATTATTTTTTATCTCTGATCTCGTTTTTTGGCTAGATTTCTGAAGAAGGACCCCCATTAGGAAAGAAATGGTGCTAACAGTCCCCAACTGTTCCGCTACTCCACTAAGTGGGAGTGTACCGAAGGCAAATTAAAATTTGTACCGTTGCTTCGACCAATATCTTACGAGAATGATACCCTTTCCTAGATCAATGCCTAAAAAAAGATGCCCTGCAAATGAATCGTGAAAAATACTATCCTTTCGCAGCCATTCGTCTCCGTATCTCTCGAAATTAATACTTTAATTATGTGATCTCAAAGGCCGATTTTATCAAATGCTACAAAAATGAGAGCCCTTATTTAAAAAAAAAGTAGTCAGAAAATAATCACATAGCATTGTCGTTTCTAGGGGATGTGGCGCAATGCGCATAGCGGGTGAAATTTGTGTCAAATTTGGAGACTTACCTGTACCTCTCCTTTCTTCACTTTTTCTATAACGTTTTTTTCAATTCTGAACAGGAACGGTTCCTCCTGGGCAGACTTGGCATTCTTAGCGGCTTTTACTCTTTCAAGAGTATAATCAGCAAGGTCAATTTCGAAGCCCAAGCTGGCCAGGTACTGAAAAGAATTTGAAAAAATGTATAAACTTCCTTTTCTGCTTCAAATTTTTGTCTTTTGACTGTGAATTTTACATGCTTGCTTACATCTTTTTCTGTTTTGGGCTTTTTCCTTCTGTTTGGTATGGTTTGTATTCAGTTCTAATAGCTTCTTCACTTTTGACCGAAATTTGGACTCGTTTTAGGTGTTGTATGAAAGGACTACATAAAGTCAGATTAGTTTGACTGGGACAGTCGCTGTCTTTCACAAAGCAGGGTATTGAAGTTTATGGTTACGAGGGTCCGGAAATAAAAGAATCTACAATATGTTAATATACGCTATTTTCTGGAAGAAGATAAATCTCAACCCCTTTGGCATTGTGCTAATACGCCTGATCAACCTTTTGCACCCAATGTATTTTAGATATCAAACCGTTGGTGTACATTATCTTTCTGTAGTTATTTGGTACTGAACATGTGTAGTCATTTTCTCCAATAGTAAGATTATACAAAGTATATGGTACTGTGATTTTTCGCCTTACGAGCCGTCTCTGGCTTATGGTGGAGGCTGTCCAGTGGAGATCGTGCATTGACATCGGATGATTCTCTTAGCGATTCATCGGATGATCCTCTTAAAAATTCCCAAAATAATAACAATGGGTCATGTGACATTACCTTATATGGAAGGCGGTCATGACAAAACCACATATAAATGCCTATTTTTACCAGTAAATCTTATCAGAAATGATTGAGTCTTTGCAAGGTAAGAGAAAATAGTTACTAGCAACAAAATGTAAAGAAATTTCCGGATTTCTATTGATATTATTGATATTAAGGAAGGTCGAATTTTTACAGACAGCAAGCAATAGGATGTTTGATTATGATGTCACAATTACGTCATAATAGAAGTGGGAGACGGCCAATTTACCAACATTACTCCTAATACATTGGCCAATGCCTGTGCCAAGTTTGATTGATCTACCTCTACTTGGCAGCAATTTATGGAGGGGAGGTGGAAACCACCCCTGGCTTTGTTTGATCAGTACTTTGTTAGATCAAAAAGTCGGGTAGGATTAGAGTTAAACCGATTAATAACGAAATCCTTGCATTGACATCGGATGATTCTCTTAGTGCTCTATCTATAAGGACAACCGAAACCAAAAAAAGGGTTGTCAAGGTTAAACTTTCTGATTTGAATTAACTTACTCGACGTTTTTTTTACAAGCAACTTTGCTCGGCCCTAGTTCCAAAAGTTGCTTATTTTGGACCTTT
This sequence comes from Chrysaora quinquecirrha, assembly GCA_014526335.1. NCBI lineage: Eukaryota > Metazoa > Cnidaria > Scyphozoa > Semaeostomeae > Pelagiidae > Chrysaora > Chrysaora quinquecirrha. Next base: position 275,012 of record JACTAT010000169.1, on the reverse strand, counting down.
ATGGCCACCTTTTAGTAGCAAAAGTAGCTTAATAGTTGCTTAATTTAAACTGTATCTTTTTTGCCCTAAGAATGGTACAGAGGCTTGAAAAACAGCAAAATCTAACATTGTACATAAAATTTGACCACAAATGAATGGAAATAGCTTCTATATGAATCAATCCTCAATTGCTTGCAGTGATATAAGAGAGTCCAGAGGGTCCAGATTTAATGTTAAGTCTTATTGGACAAATTTCTGAACTGTTAAGTGTTATACTGTAGAAGCAAAAATTTTACAGGTTAACTGTTATATTAAATTTTATATAGATTTAAGAGCTACAAAGTATGTTTCATCATTTTCTTCTTTATTATATATCATCATCATCAATCATCAATGATGGTAAAATCATAATCAACATTATCATTATCATTAATCACCAACACTCCCATCATCATAATCATAATCATCATCATCATCTTCTTCATCGTTTCGTCATCATCATCTTCATCGTTTCGTCATCATCATAATAATCGTCAATCAATCAAGGTATCATTCTCATCCTCATAATCATGATTATCGAAACCATGATCATGATTGTCAGTATCATCATTATCATCAACCTCAAAAAGAAAAAATGTGGCAGGATTTTGTAAAAACATGTCATTTTCCTTTCATAAATGGTGGGTTTACTGTGCCGTGGCATCACTATCTGCTGCACAAATAATTTTACTGTTGGCTGTTTTTCGGCTTAATTTTCAGTATGTTTTAAATGTCATTTAATGAATTTTTTTGAAATTAACTGTTTTGTTGACCCCCCCATCTGGACCCTCATATACTGTAAACTACCAAAAATTAAGAATGTTGCTTATGTTTTAGACCTTCTACTGTACATCTTGGTTGCTTATAAGCGGTTGCTTATAAAAAAACTGAGTATATTCAGATTAAACCTATTGATAACCAAATCCTTGCATTGACATCGGATTATTGTTTTTTTATAAGAAACCGGTTTATAAGAAACCTAAAACTAGACACCCAAAAAGTTAAGAAACTTTTAGAACTAGGAGGAAGAAGCTAAGAAACTGTAGACATTTTTGCGTCTGTTTTCCAACATACTTATTCACATTTGTCGAGGTACTGTAATTAATTCTCAAGCATTTCCGTGCGATTCCGTGCAATACTGTATCCGGTGTATCTCACAGAAGGTTTTTCGTCGTTTTTACTGCAATTTATTTCAAAGGATTTAAGAAACTGTTAAGAAACATTTAGAACTAAAATTTGCCCCAAAATTAAGAAGCTTTTAGAACTAGGCCCCGAGCTAGGTTTCTTATAAAAATAAACGTGTAAGCAAATCTACAATACATAGTTTAGATGTAAATCAAAACTATTGTTGACGAAAATCCACTAAATATGGGCGGCATGGGACATGACGTACCCATACACGAACAGTATTAAGCTTCATCATTGTTATATATACCTTTTATAGCTTTAACTAGTATGACTTATGTAACCTTTTTTGTAACCTGTTTTGTTAACTAATATTGTATTTTTGTTATTACTTAGTTTTTGACCATGAATCATATATGATATAGTGTAGAGAAGAAAAAAAATATAGCTATAAATAAGACAAAATATTATTGGATACATTGTCCACAACACTAACAAAAAGATAGAAAAGAAAGCTTGATAATTTGGAAACTATGTTTGTAATTAACTTAGGAGAACTGAGTGCCCTAAAACTGTGAGCTGTGCACACGGAAGTTGGTCTCGGAAAATCTATTTCCGTGTTTAAGGTTGCAACAGTTTTTGAAATCTGGCGCCAAACCTTGGCCCCAGCCTCTTTTTGACAATTAGAACCTTTTCAGAGACTTGTATCGAGTTCATGAATTTTTGAATATTAATTAGATTAGTTACAAACTGCAAACAGTAATGGCGGTTAAGGTTTCGTGAACTCAGAATTAGGCAATCATTTAGGCTGCTGAGTCCTGTCCGTCAAACTCAATGCAGTTTGTTGGTGTTTGAAGAAAGATGCTACAAAAATCACGTAAAAGGTAGGGTACATCTAGTCTAACTTCTGCGGCCTATTATTTATTTCAAACATCTCTGCTCTTGGGTCTAGATAGGCCAAGGAGTGGGTGCAGTGCAGGTTAGGTTTTGGAGCATTGGAAAAGAAGAAAGAGAGAGAGAGAGAGAGAGAGAGAGAGAGAGAGAGAGAGAGAGAGAGAGAGAGAGAGAGAGAGAGAGAGAGAGAGAGAGAGAGAGAGAGAGAGAGAGAGAGAGAGAGAGAGAGAGAGAGAGAGAGAGAGAGAGAGAGAGAGAGAGAGAGAGAGAGAGAGAGAGAGAGAGAGAGAGAGAGAGAGAGAGAGAGAGAGAGAGAGAGAGAGAGAGAGAGAGAGAGAGAGAGAGAGAGAGAGAGAGAGAGAGAGAGAGAGAGAGAGAGAGAGAGAGAGAGAGAGAGAGAGAGAGAGAGAGAGAGAGAGAGAGAGAGAGAGAGAGAGAGAGAGAGAGAGGAGTAGGAAAGCCAACATCCATATGCATTTGTCACATTCTGTCATTATTAAACCAATTAATTTTCATTCATCATTATTCATCTCGTACTGAAAGCAGCATGCCAAAAGGCCCTGGGGAATGGTTGTAGTGTAGAAAATTCAAGTCTGGGATGTGGAACTGAACATACTTTTTGGTTCCGTCTTGTGAAGCAGCAGGTTTGGCAAGCCTACAAAACCTTCTCCCCCTGAATGAAGCTGGAAGGTCTCACAGACATCATACCTGGGGAATCTTTTTGAGAAAGTTGAATAAGAGGAAGTGAAAAGGGAATTAAAGCACAATTTGGCACCATTTACCCAAAATTTCTTTAAAATTTTGTGGGTAAAAGGAGGTGCTCTCTCCGCAGTTTGCCTAGCTACTGAGAGAGTTCCTCCTTAAGAATTCCCCTTCATACAAATCCTCTAATGTTGCATTCTTCCTACTTTATATGTATTATTATAATTTCAACTGCAGGTTTGCACAATTTATTTTTCATTAGCCTTCTAAGATTTTTGCCCTAGCTGCCAACACAAAAAGATGAGTTTGACAATAAATGTGTAAGCAATAATATCACAATGTCAAATTTCCAAGTTATATATAATGTTTCATAAGATTATTTGGAACAAAATTTTGCATGAACTTTATAGGAGGGAAACAAACTATATTATATTACACTGTATTTTATCAGAACCAGTTCTTATTTGTACATAATTTTTTTTACAACTGCACAAATCAATTCTCTCTAATAATTATAACTTTGAATGCGAAAAAAAAGAATACACAAATGTTTTAACTTGATTTGTCTTTTTTGTAACAACCAACATCATCACTGACTCTGAAATAGAAACAAAGGCTAGTAAGAGTGAGGGTAGGGGATGCTAACAAGGGTTGTTCTTGTTGTTGTAAATTGTGTTGTTAAGTGTGTAAATTAGTGACACTTTTAGTGACAAAAAAAAGTAGTGAGGCTTTTAGCTCCAAAGTAACTAATCAGAAATATAAGACAAGTTACACTTCAAAGGCAATCTGTCCCCTTCACCTATTGGTTGAAAGAACAATTTGAATATTAAAGGTCAACCTCGCCTGCAGTCCCCAAATTGACTTTCCTCAAGTCTCAACCATAAAATTGATTTTGGCCCTGGTACTAGCCACAAAATCTACCAAAATACTGGCAACTTTGGCCTAGACATAAAAAAAGATGTAGATTCTGAAAGCAGATGTTCTTAGAAATGAAATGCAAAGAATTTCATTGATAGCTGTAAGGCAAGATAAAATATCTCATGTAGCATCATTTTTGGTTTTTATAGATGTTTTTTTCAAATTTTGAAAAAACTGTGGCGTAACTTAAAATTTCTATTGTTTGAACAGCCAATCAAATTGCAAATAGAGAAGGCCGATACAAGGTGCGAATATGGAAAGCAGAGTTTCAAGTAGAGGCCTATTGACCTTGGGGATGAGGTTGATTGAAAGTGTCTGAAACTGCGCATACTTATTCTTTTCAATTTGAATTTTCTTTCACAGCAGGGACAGATAGATTTGGGGAGACCTTTTATTACTTTTTATCACTACTTCCGTTTTCTTTCCTTTTATTGTGTTTTTGTTTCTTTCCTTCTGTTTTTGCGTATCCTTTCTGTTACTCCCACTAGTTTGTTTTTGTTTAAGAGTGTTTATCACCATTTTGTTTTTAACCTACAAATAGTATTCAGAGGTTCTGACTTACCTGATGCTGAGACAAAACTGCACATTCTAAATGAAAGAAAAAACATATTTCTGTTTGATGACAAGTATAACCAGAAGCTTAAACATATTTATGAGGAAACAAAAGAAAGATGACAATTGCTTGCTACTAACTATATATTCCACTGTACTTTCCACTCATCATAAGAGTAACAATTTACTAAAACAGTTTATTAGATATAACAAGTGTAGGAAACCTAGAGATGTGTTAGGCCCTTATTTAAATTGCTCATGTAAAAGATGGCTAGGCCTGTACCTAAAATGTTGTTTTCAATGCTTTACCGGCTAGATATATTTGTACAAGTGTAGGAAATCTAGAGATGAGTTAAAATAAAAGATTCAGTAACAATTTACTAAAAAAGGTTAATGTACAAGTGTAGGAAACCTAGAGATGTGTTAGGCCCTTATTTAAATTGCTCATGTAAAAGATGGCTAGGCCTGTACCTAAAATGTTGTTTTCAATGCTTTACCAGCTAGATATATTTGTACAAGTGTAGGAAATCTAGAGATGAGTTAAAATAAAAGATTCAGTAACAATTTACTAAAAAAGGTTAATGTACAAGTGTAGGAAACCTTGTTGAGATATGCTAGGCCCTTATATTTAAATTGCTCATGTAAAAGATGGCTAGGCCTGTACCTAAAATGTTGTTTTCAATGCTTTACCAGCTAGATATATTTGTACAAGTGTAGGAAATCTAGAGATGAGTTAAAATAAAAGATTCAGTAACAATTTACTAAAAAAGGTTAATGTACAAGTGTAGGAAACCTTGTTGAGATATGCTAGGCCCTTATATTTAAATTGCTCATGTAAAAGATGGCTAGGCCTGTACCTAAAATGTTGTTTTCAATGCTTTACCGGCTAGATATATTTGTACAAGTGTAGGAAATCTAGAGATGAGTTAAAATAAAAAGTTAGGAATGCATAGACTATAGACTAGGGCCTACCAGTAGACCTAGTGTGTAGAATGGGTTTGATGAGAAAACTACTGTATTTCTAATACTCTATTCGAAACTGGATGTATTTCTAAGTACCTGCCTGCTTCTTGTGTTTCAGATGCTGCTTGTAAACCACTAATATGTAAATTGAATGAGCTTTCAATCGTTCGCTTGAGGCTTATTTCTGTCGTTGTTGTGCAGACTCGCCATTATAATCGAGGGGCTGATATATATATATATAAACATGTTTACATCGTAGTCGATATCATGTTTCTTATTTCCTTTTTCCAATAAAGTCTGTCCTGACAGATTTCCTCAAGTTTATCAAACATGACTTTCTCGTTTGAAGTGTCTATATTTAAACGACTATTTATAATGTCTTTCTTTATAACGTTTATCCATGTGGTTTTACTACGCCCAACGTTCTTTTTCACATCTTTGAGTGCTTCGGATAATGCAACTCTTGCAGGAGTATTTGGATTTAGCCTCATGAGGTGTCCTAACCAGCCAAGTCTACGTTTCTGAGCAAAGAAAAAAGTGGGGCCAGAGAGGCAAAACACCATTGAGGTGAATTGTACTGCTCCAGCTGATAGTTGATTGGTTCTTTAGGGTTAAGTCATTCCCCTTTAGCCAATCATCTTCATGCTACCTTCTGATACCCTAGATATCCCCCATCGACCCAATTGACCAATGAGAGAACGCGTTACATCCAGTTTCACATATCTGCTTCGTTTAACTTCGTCGTTTCGTTGTCGTCGTGTTCCTGAAGAACAGGCATTTATTTAACGGTATGTTCTTTGAACAACTATAGTTTTTACATTTTCTGTATGCTTCACATCTTTCATATCATGATGAAAAGAAAAATTGCCCCGTAAACTGCTTTATTCCTTACATGCATGATTAGGCCACGACTTTTGCTCACTTTTGCTCAAGAAATTCTTAGTAGGTAACCGTTACACCTTGACAGACTTGTTGAAAGTGCTTTGAAATTTTTTAACCGTTTTTGGGAATTATTATCAATTAAAAAGTGTAATTCAGATGAGCAAAAATACCCATACAAGCCTATCGCCTATCTATCTTTATGATTTCATACAATTTTGGTCTATAGCGACAACCTATATACGAAATTTAGCAATGATCTCTCTTGTCATGCTTTTGAGCTTTGGTAGCTTTGGAAAGGGCTTTGGAATATGCTTGCAGCACACCCCTATTCAGAATTTGGCAAAGAACCCCCTCCCCCGCCACCACCAATTGGAAGGTAATGTGGAGTGATGTGTACTGAACAGGCGCATAACATATATGGGCAATGTGACATATTTAATTGAATGATGCATGAAATGGCATTTTTCAGCTGTTTGATGTGTGATATGAATTTGCAATGTGATTTATGAATCTGCATGTGTGAATTAAAGGTGTTCATGAGGAGTGGATATATCCAAACTTATCATGGCCGTTTCTGACACCATCTTAGACATGATAGTCATCACTTATCATGACAAGCTTCTTTTATCTAGTAGGGCAACATTTCAGGAGAGAGCAGTCTCCCATCATCATCGGGCAATGAGAAATGTGGGCTCTCTCTTATTCATTGGATATTGTAGGTATGCCTTAACTGCATCCTTGTGTCACAGCTGTCGATAATCAATCTTTTAGCAATCTATTCACTCTTTACTTTTGTAGATGAAATGGCTTATTATGTATCAAAAGAAAAGGAATATTTTATTAAAGTAGCAGAGATTGTCCTCAATGTAATTCCAAAAAATCTTCGTGTTAAATTCAAAGAAAGATGGAAAGATGTTTTGGTTCTGTTTGGAATGATGATGAACCGAGTGGTCAGTCATTCTCACAAAATCTCACATTAAACCCACCCAAGTTTGTGGAGAATAGCATCAAATCTGGAAATACAGCTAAGTGGGATGGCACAGCCTTGTTCTTTGCATTCCGTGCATTGAAACATGGTGGTCATCAAGAGGAAATAAATGTTGAGAGAGCCCTGGATGAGCTGCGCGAGATAAGAAATGAGTCCTTTGCACATCTTCCAGACAATACTATTGATGAGACTGATTATCAAACAATTTTGTGCAAGGTGAAGCAAGCCTTTACATCTCTAGGATGGAAAGATGATGAAATTTGCTCTATTGATGAATCAGTGCTCCAAGATGATTGCTTGTACTTGAAAGAAAAGCTTGATGGTGAAAAGGAAAAAAATGATGAGCTCATGCAATGGCTTGCCAATCATGAGGAGAGGATCACGGATAACAAACAGAGAATAAATCGTCTTGAAGAACTAACAAAAATACTAGAAGGTGAGTCAGAAACCTTTTCTTTTCAGCCATACCATGCTTTTTCACATAGAGTTTGTGCAGCAACTTAAGGAACTGCGTCCTAGTAAACTTGTAAAGATTTTATGTAATTCATGGCCAAAATGATCAACTCTGTAAACACATCTGCTAATCCTAGACTTTATTATGTTTATTTTCACATATTGATAAAAGAGAAAATGCAAAAATTAAATCTATGTATATCAGAATAAGATTTTCCACAAATGGCATTACCCCAGTAGATGGGATTTGAACCTCGACTGTTGGCTCTCTGGTCATGCAGTCCAGGAATCTCATCTTGATGCAACTCTTGAAGAATCTTTTGCTATGTAAAAAGTGCCAAACCCTAATAAACTCTACTGTAATTTTTGGGAACAAAATTTCTTCGTAAAAAACCCAAATGATGCTGACTTCACAGTCAAAGTTTGAAACCCATCTAATGTGGTATGCCGTTCATGGAAAAATCTGTCTTATGTGCTTGCAATTCATGAAAAACTTGTTGGGTTTATGTTTTCAACTCTGATTAAAGGTATTCAAAATTGTTCTGAATGCTTTTTCTCATTGTTTCTTAGAGGCAAATGAGCAAAAAGCTGAAGAAGAGCAAACAGGTAATTTACCATGTCTATTAATTTTATATTCTTTATCACATTTGTATATCTAATATTTAGTTTCTTTGCTTAACACTCATAAGAAGTGAATAGAATGATGTTTGTGAGCAACTGTGTACCCATTAGTCATGGGGTTTCTTCCAGAAGAATTGGGTACAGATGGACCTCCGTGGAGTCAAAAGGTACACCTGAATGGATACACAATGGATACACCTGAATGGATACATGCAGATCGTGAAAAAGATACCTGAATGGGTACCTAATATTGCAAAACACAAACCCAAAAATATACCTGTAGAAATTCATAATAGAAAATTGACCCAAAACAATACCCTGATTACTATGTCACCCAATAGGCTACTTAAGACAAAAATGCTAACTGAATGCTTTAAAATGACACTCAAATGTACACTGAAATTGGTGAAAAAGATACCCGAAATTGTCAAAATCCCTACCCAAACGAGTGGCTTATATATACCTGCACCATGGAAGAACCCCTACCCCTTGGCCATAGTATTTCTTCTGGATTCTTAGTCTGGAAGAAGCTGCGGATTAACGTCAACTGTTTAGCTACCCATCATGCCCAGTCTACACACCAACAAAGACCTCGTTCTTGCTTGGTACTTATGGTTCTGATTTTTCTCCATAGAAAGATTGTTTAAAGTGCCTCCTGAAGTTGACAATTTCGTTGGTAGAGATGATGTCATTCAAAAGTTGAAAAAAGGATTAGGTGAACACCCCATGGTCATTCTACATGGTCTTCCAGGTTGTGGTAAAACAGCTCTTGCAATTAGGCTAGCTCATCAATTGAAGGATCGGTTTGACAACGTTATAATGGTTGATGCGAGAGATGTAATCATTAGTAGCGCCAAAATGAGTGAGATTGATAAACTTTGCACCAGACTGCTCAGCAAGCTGGAATTTGATTTAACTAATGTTGCTACAAATATGCTGTCCTTAGTTGAAGGTGTGCTGAAGAATATGAAAAGACAAAAGAAGAAAACTTTGTTTATACTGGACAATTCTGAGGAAATTGTTCCTTCTTTTGACAAACGTGAAACAAAGGAATATAAAGTGAATAGCGTTAATCGGCTTTTAAGGGCTGTTACTGAAAATGCTGCCAGTTGTTTTCAAATTTTGTGTGTGTCAAGGTATGCTTTTGACACAAATTTATTCCAGAATGCGAGTAATTTTGAATTGGAGCCTTTAAATGACGAAGAATCATGCCAAGTCCTGCAGTTTTCTGACATCAACGATGAAGATACCCGTTTGCTGATCGAGAAATCACGTGGTTTCCCCTTACTTTTGCAACTTATTTCAAAAACGTTGAGCACTTATATGGAAACAAACGACAAAGATCACCTCTTGCAAAAATTTAGAGACTTGCCTTTATCAAATGTTTCAGAAAATATTAAGTATTTTTTGGAAGCCATAATGGAAAGCCTTTCCGAACAAGAGAAAAAACTGATGGAGATCTTGTGTATCTTTCCATCCTCTTTCAGTAGATATTTTGTCGATGAATTATGCAAGAAATTGAGAATAGAAGAAATACCATTTGAAGGGATAGATGCTAAAGGTTTTCTAACCAGAGGCTCAGCAAGCGGATTCAGCCTTCATCCTCTTCTCAGAGAGTGTCTTAGACGGAGAGAAAATAATGCTGACGTCGAGCATGCTTTGCTGAGAGTGTATGTGAAATGCTTTCTGGATATAAGCGAAAGATCCTTTGAGAAAGACCAGTCGCCAAAACGTGTTGAAGAATTCAACAAAAAGATGCCTGCTTTTGAGCACTTATTGAGCATGACGAACCAAGATGTTAAATTAGAAGTTGAAGATCCTTTAAGCTATGTGTTGTTGATGCGATTTTTGTATGATCTTGTGCCCAAAAAGGAAATACAAACCTTATTTGGTTTCTTCGAGAAACAGGCTGACGAATCAAATCTTGACATAATTAAAGCCTGTATTGAGGAAACTACAACAGATTTCAAAGAAGTGGAAGGTGAAGCGCCAAAGAATGAGTATGCAGACATGATATTTAACATGAGAAAGCTTTTCTACCTGCTTCATCGCAAAGAAATGTTAAATCATGTTTTAGAAGAGTTCGTATCCATGCTAGAGAAAAAGATAACTGTACTAAAAGATGGGGGCACGTCTTCGTTGCACAAGAAGGTTATGGCTTATTATGATTTGAAATTTCTCAAATTAAAAGGAAAATTTTATGGGATGAAAAAAAAAGATGAAAAAAAGCAAACAGATCTTCTTCACCAATCACTCCAAATTGCTGTTGAAAATTTTGGTATCAGCTTTGTGACACTTCACTGCTATGAACGTTTAGCTGTTAATAGTAAAGTTTCAAATGACAGAGAAGCAGCAAAGCGATTTTTTGACGAAGCGTACGAAATTGCAAAAAAAGCTAACTTTATTGGCCAATCAAAACTAGCAAACTTATATTTTTTATTGACCAGGTTTTTGCTGCAATCTAAAAACGAAGAAGAAATATTAGAAGGTGAAGAATTTTGGTGGAAATCATTCGATCTTATTCAAAACATTCCTTTTGTTTCCTCCAATCCGATTTCTGGGAAGAAGGTCGAAAAATATTCTTCAAATCGTTCGACAAAATATTTAGTATGCATAAAGACAATTATGTGAAGAAGGACATAAGGGAAAAGGCTGAAGATTTGATCAATAAATTTACAGAGTTCTATGCACAAATCGAAATGGTGAAAAAAGTCAAACTTTCAGCAGAACTTTGGAAAGATTGTTACCAGCTTCATAGAAACATTGCAACTCGTACAGCCCACATAATGTTAGAGAGTGAAAGAAAACCATTTGCTAAAAATGCTATAGACATGAAAGATGAAAAACAATTAAAAGTGGAGGAGAAAGATTTGTTTTTTCTCAATGAAATAATACAATCGAAGAGAAATGATTCAGAACAACAGCTCCTCATGGAAGTCACATTCCTTAACCAAATCACTGATGCGATAGTAAAGAAAGGAAGTCCTGAAGAAATTGGTCAACATGTCGAGAAGATTCAGTCGTCGCTTGAAAAAATGTCAGTTGGGATTGAAGAAATTAAATCTGATGATTTCCGAAAAGGAGGTTGGGTGCGCATGAAATTGGTGTATGCTATTTTAGTTTGCAGCAGCAACATCAAACCCCCCACCCCGCTATTGCTTCACGAGAAGATTCTGGCATACTTTAAGGAAATGGTTGAATTTACTGAGATTATGGCATCAAAACCAGACGATTTGCCCACAGAACAACCTTATTTTGTCACCAAGGATTTGATAGAAGGCAAAGCCAAACTATTCGAAAACCCTCCCGTGGAGTTTTGGGATCTCTGCAAACGCATCAAAGATGTATTTGAGAAAAAAGGCTGCAAATCTAAGAAAAGTGAAGAAAAGTTGAAAAAAGCATTTTCGAAAGTTAAGTAAACGGCTTGAAATGCTTATTGCTGCAGTGAAGGATTTGACACCAAAATTCCAGCAGAAACCGGACCTAATTTTCGCAAATTTTGCAATTTCTCTGCATCAAGAGCGTTGTGATTTTTCATTATATTTGAGGAGAGGACATAGTTGCTATTAAGTAGGAGAAGCATGAAGTAGTTTGTAGGTTCTTAGTATTCATTTAGCTAGTATGTAGGTTTTGATTATCGTGTGTCGGTTAATAATAAAGGCGGATTTCCATGACGAGTTTGTTCGCGCGAATTATTTGGAAGTTTCGACGATTCGCCATGACGGAAAAAATAGTAGGACGATTTCAACTTGCCAAGGTCAAAAGCAAAAACCAATCAAAGATGTGAAATGTTACCACTTGACATAAAAACATCGATTTTCAATAAAATTGCGAATTTTTCAGATGTAGTGGCAATTGATTGAATTTCGACGTCGCAGCTAAAAATCGACTAACGCGAACAGTCAATTAGGAATCCGCTTTTAGGTATGCAATCATTTAGTATTGATTTGAATTTTAATTTTTTAAATAGAATTAATCAGACTTTTATATACGTAATTATCTTTCCGTAATCTTGTGACGGCAATGTTTCGTTCGTTCTCCGGTGCTAGGAGCTTGCATTTGTCACCATTTGTCTTTACACAACTTTTTACAAGCGTCTTCTAACTGTTGATAGTTGAAGAAGTTCAAAAGTTGCAGCAGAATTAAAGCTGTGTCATCTGCATATCTAATGTCGCAGGAAAAGTCTTCTTTCGTTTTAATGTCCTCTTGTAGACATCTCCTCTCTGCCATCATAAACTCCAGGAACAGGTTGCAAAATTTTGGCGACAGAAGGCAGCCTTGCCTAACGCACCAATCAAAACTTGAAACCATTCGGTAAGTTTTCTTTTTACTATCACAGCACTTGTTTTCATACAACGAAACATAAATGTTGATTCAATAACAGTCGAATAAGTTGAAAAGTTTGTTCTTCTTGGATCCACAGTTCCAGGAACAACCCAAGACATCGATAGACAGCTTGCACCCTCGTACACTGCATTCGGTAAACTGACTAAGAATATCTGGGACAACAGAACAGAAGGTTTTCGATGAATCTCAAGCTCCGTCCGATTGCTACATTTTCTGATTTTTGCGATCGCGACATTTGCCTGCTCTACGTGGACTCTCACAAAAAAGGACGCCAACAAGTTAAGGCTCTTCGAAAAAAACTGTCTCCGAAAGATGCTGGGAATCAGACTTATTGAGCCCCTAAAGATTTCAACAACAGAATAGGGATTAAGGACTTAATCCCCTGTGTCTAAACTCAGCAAAACAAAACAGAGCCCCCTTGTCCTTTGTTGGCTTTTTGTACCTTTTTAGTGCGGAAAAGTCCCAACCAAAATATGCCAATTCATTCTACAGTGCTACACAACACATGGTTATATAGGGATCTGTCATTATTTATGATCTAGGTGGGGGCTAAAGAGAAAATGGTGGGGTAACTGAAATTATTGATAGTTTTCCGTAGTTTTGCGTTGGTTGAAAAGCCCTTCTACCACCTTCTACAGTGGTTGCATAATTGCATTGCAAATTTTTGGCGCCAAAACTTCGTCAGCCAACGTCTCTGTTTTCTTCGAACTAATCAACCAATCAGGCTTTGAATTTGGTTTGACCAGAGAATTCCCAGAATCACTCACTGTTGTTGTTTTGTCTTTCCCCGCCAATTTGATCGAAGAAGAGAGAGAGTTAAGGCAGTCAAGCGTCAGTCAAGTGGCCTATTTTCATTCTTCCTGAAGCTGAGGTAACATAATAGGCCCTATTCTGTCTGTGCTGAGGTGATGGCCCATGGTATGCTACGTTGTTAATCAACAGTATCAGAGGTAAGCTTTGTTATTTTCATGGTCTTAAAAGTTTTTGTTTTATGAATTTGTTTGCGACGCTCTCTGTACTGAGCAAAATCGGGCGACGAACGTGAACATATTTCAAATGTCTCCTCAAATATTAAGAAAGACCGGGTCAAGATTCAGATTGTAAGCAGCCTTTTCTTACAATAGCTAAAATGTCGCCATAACATGAACACTTTTTATTGTCAGTTAATTATCGGCGAGGCAACCATTGTTATCAGTGTGACAACTAAAAGGATTGGAAGGATATCGCCAGATTATTTATCAGGTGCATGAGATGCTGAATATGAGCATCAAGAACAGAAACGGAAAGTAGGCCACTAGGAACGAAACGAGGAAGTGGGGGAAGGGGGTGGTGGCAACTGGCAAGTGCAGACTATGTCTGCACAAAAAGAAAGGTGTGCAAAAACTATTGTAGTAATTAATACTTGAAAGTTGAAAATGTTTTCAGTCCTTAGAAAGTTTCCAAGTTTGTGTTTGGGTTAAAAAGCTATAAATGATTGTTATTGCTTTTTCCCCAGGTATCTATATGTACGGCCATCATGAACTGAAATCTGGGGCAAACAAACAAACTATAAAGCATTTTGGTGTTGTGTAATTTTTCACTACATCATGGAGTACTGGGAAGCTTGCAAGAATTTGTGTTTCAAAAGTCAGACTGTCTTTGGAATAGTTGAAACTTATGTCTTCCTTGTGGTTTATGGAATTATATACGGTCGCTTTGCCAAATTCAGTGAAAATGAGAGATTTGGTTTCACTTGTGAAAATGTTACAAATACAGTAAGGAATGAGTGTTTGATACTGTATGGCAAAGCAAACCCTCTTTTTGCTTTGTTGATTCTTCCAAGTCTGTTACTTTTCCTACCTCTGAGTACTTGGATGATTCATGCCTTTTTGATGCTTTGGAAATTAAAGAAAGCCAAAAATGATTCAACACATAAGTTTCATGCTCATCACTTATACTATGGGCAGTTGATTGTGAGACTAGCTATTTTCTCTGGCCTGTTGGCTGTTTTTGCTGCTTTCTTTGAAACATTTCAAGTTAGCTCAAGGTTTGAGTGCAGCATAAATGCTTTATGTACTGATTCAAAATCATTGGAGAAGACCATGCTAAACTGGGTCAGTTTTGGGGCCATTCTTTTAATGTTAGTTTCAACTTTGTCTGAGTTGATTTGGCTTGTGCGTGAAAGGAGGAGAAAAGATGACAGAGATGAAATTATTGGCGTGGAGCCTCAAGATAGTTGCAGGGTGTGCAAAATGTTTTCATTTCAGTTCCTCAATATTGAATTAGAGACTGAACCACAAGTTCATGGAACAAGAACATCATATGGTAACTTATTTTTGTTCTCAACTCTTCATTTTTCTGTCATGCATTTACTCTTATTAAAAACAGTAATCTGAAATGTAGTGTCAACTTGCATTATTAAGTTGATGGCTTACTTTTTTAGGTGCTACTGAAAGAAGAGAGGCTAATTTTGAAGGTATGTTCCATTTTAAGAATTTTTCTAATTTCAAGAGCAGGGGGAAGACATGGATTTGAACACTGTGCTAGTAGTGATGTAGCTTTGTTTTTAATAAGATATGTTGATAAATCAAATCCAAATACTATCCATGTTTTTTTTAAATGCAATATTTTTGTCTACTTGCAGATACAAGTTTTGCAGCTGCTTCATCTTCTGAAGAACAAAGCCCATCAGAATTATTATTACAGCATGGTAAATTTGCTTGTTTGGTAACTGTAAACAATTACTTAAGGCTGTTTGAAAGGTTAAAAATAAGGAACTCGGGGACCAGGCTGCTTCTCAAATCCCTTTGCCCTTGGCGCTGTGGCCTTTGAGAAATTTGAAGAATTTCTTGTTGCAACCTTTTGTCTTATTTCAAGCCCTTTACTGTAAGCGCTTTGTGCTTGATTTCAACACTTTCACATAATTGCTGCCTTTGTATCCTGAATACAAAAGAGCTCTTTTGCCACAATTTATGCCCTTGACCTTTGGTGACCTACCACAGTGACCTGCAAAATTGACCTGCTTTTTACACAAGCTGTTTTTATTCAGGACAAGAAGGCTCATCAAGGAATGGCATTGATGTGGAATCTCTGACAGATGAAATCACCACCGAGGAGGCAGCACCCAGTAATGGTAAGATTTGCTTTAAAAGATTCTGTGTTTTGCTAGCACAGAATCTATTATAGAATATGTCTTTTATGGTACTTTGCAAATAAAGTTTACACAAGCTGTTTTTCTTCAGGACAAGAAGGCTCATCAAGGAATGGCATTGATGTGGCATCTCTGACAGATGAAATCACCACCGAGGAGGCAGCACCCTGTAAAGGTAAGATTTGCTTTAAGAGATTCTGTGTTTTGCTAGCACAGAATCTATTATAGAATATGTCTTTTACGCTACTTTGCAAATAAAGTTTACGCAAGCTATTTTTCTTCAGGACAAGAAGGTTCATCAAGGAATGGCATTGATGTGGAATCTCAGACAGATGAAATCGCCACCGAGGAGGCAGCACCCAGTAATGGTAAGGTTTGTTATAAGAGATTCTGTGTTTTCTCTGCGTTTTGCTAGCACAGAATCTATTATAGCATATGTCTTTTATGCCAATTTGCAAATAAAGTTTCATACTCTACACAGGAGATCTCTGGCATTGGCTACAAATAAAACACAAACCTTGTTTTCGTTATTTTTTAGCACAGGAAGAGAGAAATGAGGATACAACAGATGCAAGCCATTCAAGCTATTCAATTGATCAAAAGCTTAAAGAGTTAATTGCAGGTAAGCTATGAAAATTTCTTTTTAAAATGTTATGATTGACATTAAAAATGTATTTTTGTAGTGTATACTGGATCTCCAAATTAACCAAATTAATCCCAATGAAAAAAACACCTTCTGATAAAAAGAGATAAATGCAAAAACGTGTCAAGTAGTTTGAAGACAAAGCACTTTCCATTCAATCCAAGTTGCATGATGTAAAGACGGGTTGAGGATACTGCCAGCTTCCTCTGAGCATACAAATGCTTCTTTGTTGGAAACTTGTTTCTAATGTGGGTGAATGCCTACACGCATTTTATTTGGAAAGTAACCAGAATTGTTGGAATCATGCGGCATGCCACTTGCCTGAAATTCATAGCTACCTTATTTCCCTAAATTTTTTGTACCTTAAATTTTGACGATTCAAATGTTTGTCCTCTAAACTGTATTATAGAACTATTCTAATGCTAACAGCATACTAATTTTTATTTTCTAGGAAAAAGAATTTCCCAGTTCAGATTATATATTCGTAACAAACTTGCAGAGCTGATGGATCCCTTTAGTTACGGTATCAAGAACTGGAAAGACTTGGCTCGCTATTTTGGTTTCAGCGATAAAGAGACCTCCCTGTTGGGAAATGGTGGGAATGCACACGTACTTTTTTTTGAGAGTTTAAAAACTCTAAAACCAGAAGTGACACTGAATGATATCAAAAAGCATTTGGAAAATCTTGGTAGTCGTAGCAAAAAAGATATCTTTTTTGATTGCGAAAAAAACAAGCCTTGTCTGTCAAAAATCATGCACAAGCGATTTGGCGACTTGACCGATGATGAATTCGATCTTATTTTGGAGAAAGTCGCATGCGAGTTATGCGAAACAGAGCATTCTAGTGTTATCGGTTATTGGAAAGACTTGGCAAGCGAAATTGACAAAAAACTGTACAACCCAGATAAAATAAAGCACATTAAGAAATGTGGAAAGGAAATTAACTATTCACCATGCGAAACCCTGATTGAAATTCTGAGCAGCAGAGGAGAAACAGTTTTAAGTTTGTTGGAGGGGCTCAAAGACATGGAAGGGCGTAAAGACATGAAAGGGCGTAAAGACATGAAAGGGCGTAAAGACATGAAAGGGCGTAAAGACATCGAAAGACACGATTGTTTTGAATATTTAAAAGAAGAGATATTTAAAGGGGAGTGCTGGGAAACAGATGATTAATATTGATGCCAATCTTTTGAAGAACATGAATGCACTCTGCGTTCTGACTGACAAAATACATATTTCAAAAGACATTTTTCTCCCCTACATTCATTTTTATGGGTCATCTGGCTTTCTCTGATGAGTAGCTACTTATGTTCAATCAGGCCAAGTTCTTATGGCAAAAGTTTCTTTTTATTTTTTGTAAAACTGGATATCAAACGGCTCGGGAAAACTTAGCCAACTCTACCAAACATTCGCGTCATTGCAAGAAACAAACGTGCTCCTGCTATAAAACGTTTGATTAGTGATGACAAATGTTGGTATATTGGTTGGAACCATTTCTATGATTGGAACATGCTTTTGGGCAGCAGCTAAACACTAAATGGTTTTTTTCATTAAGTTTTCAAATCTCATGGATTGCCAAGCCATGGCATTTTTAGATAAACAGGGCACTTTTGCGGACCACACTTTTTTATCATCAGAGAAACTTGCGATCTTGCGGAAACAATCCGAAACGTCCTCGGGATAGCCGTTAGCTACTAATAAGAAGAACCCTTATTTTGTCGAATTCCGAAGCGAGCCGAATTTTAAAGCAAATCATAAGTTCCCGATGACTGAGAGTGTTTATGAGGTTGATTTTCCTCTCTTTTGGACTAAAGGAATCCCAACGTATGTAGGGGCCGCTGAAAGAGCCGTGTTGGTTTCCTGTAATACTGATGAGAAGCCTAGTAGCATGCTTTCAACAAAAACGTCGAGAAGCGGTAAGGAGTTGTTTTACTTCTTTTCAAATGTAAACTTAAGAGATGTATGCAATGCTAAGTTCTTGAAGGTAAGGGTTGCAATCCGACTCTAAAAATAGACCGGAGGTTTAAAGTGACCGAAAAGTTCTCTTTCGTAAAAATCGACAGAGATGTTAGCCAGCGCTGGTCCAAAAGAGCTTCTCCTGCAAAAACTTGTCTGTTCAATTGTTCAATTAGTCTGTTTGAAATCGAAAACAATTTTCTCAAAATATATAAAAAGGGAGGCACAGAAACCGCTTATGCTACAAAAATCAAAACTTGCCGCTTCTGTTGGTTGAAATCCATTTTAAAGTGCTTATGTATTGCTGAGAATTCTGTTGAAAGTCGAAATATGAAATATCTTAAAAGGGACGAGTTGTGTTTTCTCGTTTTCTTAACTAATTTTTCTTATTTCGTTAAATTTCTGTCAAATTTATTTCTCAAGCACCTGAAGGTCTCTTTCATGTTAGGACTGGAAACAAGGAAACGAGACGAAGTCTGTTGGCAGAAAACCGCCCACAACCGCCTACATAATTCGCGCGTGCGCGTCCGACGTCCTCAACAAACATTACGATGGGAAATTCCATGAAGAGTCGTCTTCGTTCTAGTTCTTGGATTTCTAAAAAATGTGATTACTTATTAATTACCGGTAAGTTCTTTATGTATGTATAAATTTAAAATTGATATTCTTTCAATGCTACACAGCTTTCAAATCACAGTGAAAGGGCAAACTTGCTCTCTAGAAATAGTTTTCCAGTCCCAAAACCACGAACCAGGCGGCAGCGGGAGACTGCAGCACAGCCCAGACTATGTGATCGGCTGCTCGCTCTGTGCAATTTTGTAATGTAAAATACAAAACAAGTTTACAAAAGAAAAAGCTGCTACCAAAGCACTTGTATTATCATGGGCAATAATGCATCGTGTGTGTAGCTTGGAATTATCTGCTGGAAGTCTTCGGCCTATAGATAGCCGTCATTACTGGAAATCACATCCAAACACCAGCGCGCCTTAGACTCACTACATAAATCCCATTCATTGAACTATTAATCAAAAGACTGGAACGAACGACAATTCTGTTGTTCTGATGTCTGTAGGGTCTGTTGTTATTTACTTAGCTTTTTACTTGTTGTTCTGTTATGTTATGTTGATTAATCAAGTAACTGCTTAAATATACATGTAAACTATGTAATTCTTGCTTGTATCTGTCCAGCAATTCAATTCAATAGCCAAATTACAAATGACTTGTGTTTCGAGTCTAGGTTAGCTCCTACACAGCGTACTTTGTCGTGGGTACGCAACGAGGACATTTTCTCCAAGAGAGGTCAGGGAGGTGGAGAAATGAGAGAAGAAACAATGCATTATTGAGGTTGGGAATTTATACCCAGATCATGCGGATTCAGTTCATTTCTCCAAAGCCTTTCTTGGCGGAACAATCAAGTAAATTGTTGGCAGTTGAAAATCCAGAATGCTAGGTTCCCCAGAATGACTTGCACCATTTCCCTGTACAAATCCCAAATTTGCTTTGCAAACAAACGTGAGCAATGATCAAATGACCAAATCATTATTAAAGTAATGATTTTTTATTTCTAAGCTACACACACGGTGCATTATTATATTGCCGATGGTATTATATGCAGCCCAAGAGAAGCCAAGCTTATCTAGCTTGGGCTGCTAAATTAAAGTTTAGATTGCGCTAACATCATAAAAAATATGTAAGTTGCAGCAAGAAGAGAGCAAAATATTTTTTTAATGCCAGTCACTGTCTTTTTTTTCCAGCAGAAGAGGAAAGTATTGAAAGGAGAA
The DNA here is from genome assembly GCA_014526335.1 of Chrysaora quinquecirrha. Lineage (NCBI taxonomy): Eukaryota > Metazoa > Cnidaria > Scyphozoa > Semaeostomeae > Pelagiidae > Chrysaora > Chrysaora quinquecirrha. The sequence goes on along the minus strand of JACTAT010000169.1, from coordinate 255,039 downwards.
CAGAAACGGATAATTTTTTAATTGATAATGAATTTAAAGATTTGGTTATGGGTAAGCTACAAAATTTTCCTAATTTCAAACACTATTTGATTTACCTGAAATTGATTAAAATTGTTATGTCAAGTGGTCAAACAGTTTCAACAGCCAGTACTGATTTTTCTCTTGCTGTTTTGGGCTACTTTGCTGAATCATTTGTGAAATATTCTGGTTTTAAAAGCAACATGCTTTAGTGGTGATTTCTAAAACAATCAACAAAGATGGCTCCAGCAATGATGTCATAGAGGGGTGTGGTTTCTTGTGGTTAACCAGATGCGTAAACAACCAAACTTTGTAAAGAGCAATTAAAAAAGTCTCAATATCCATGAAAATAGGAAGATCAAGGGTAAGGAAACAACATAAATCGGGAGTACAGTATCGCAAGCAATTTAGCCTTCATGAATCAAAAATACCAAAAAGATGCTAGGGAAAAGAGAAATAACAGTTAAAGTACACTCAACACTAAGATCTTCATAAGTAAAGCATGTTTTAGTGACCTAAAGGACAACAGGAGAGGTTCAAAATTGTGATCAATGGAAAATTGTTTGGGGGGCTGAGGCCCTCTCTAAATCAAAAGTAATTTTAACAAGGGGTACTAAAAGTAATCTCAACGCCCCCTGACCCCCTTAGAAATCAGCACTGGTGCTGATCTAGCTTTACATTTCTGACTGGCACATTTCAAGCTTCACCTTTGAATTATTTCCACTGTAGTCAACCATTTATGTCAACATATGGTTGCTTTTGATGAAGAAGTCTTCAAAACAGTTGGTCTGATGTCGTTTGATTTTTGTGCTGTTTAATCAAGAACAATGTTTTGTTGGATTGCAATTATTTCCTTGGATAAAAATCGCAAGCTTTGCTGTGGTTATAACCATGTTTTGGGATTTAATAAGTGTTTAGAGAAAGGTTCCACCTGAAAATCAAGAGGAAAGTATTTCCTCACTGAAAATCTGAAAATGTCAGTAGAATAACATGGAAAATTACCCAGAAAATTCCTAGGATTTCCTAGGAATTTCCCAGCTTTTTTGGTACGGGGAGGGCTAGCTCCTGAGCCCTGTTACAGGCCCAAATATTTAACCTCTGGTTTTTGATTGAAACTGCAGATTTGAGTATAGATCAAACTAAACTCTTCTAAAGAATTCATAATCAAGGATAATGACTCATTCTTAGTGGTATTTGGTGTAAGTGGTATTTAGTGGTAGTTTATTTGATTTTCCAGGTAAGAAAATTTCTCAGCTTGGAACGCAAATTTGTCTTGAACTTGCTAAAAATCTGGATAACTGTTGTAAATTCAATTTTATAAAGAACTGGAAAAAACTGGCTCATTACTTTGGTTTCAGTAGTAAGGAAATCTCGTTGTTGGAAAATGGCGGGACTGCACACAATCTTTTCTTTATAAAACTACTTTCTCAAAAGCCTGATATTACACTTTTTGATATTAAAATTCATTTGGAAAGTATTGGTAGACGTAGTAGAAAGGACATTTTTTTTGCACATGAAGAAAGAAAGCCTTCTTTGATAAAAATCATGCACAAGCCACTTGGCAATTTGACTTCAGATGAGTTTGATCTTATTTTGAAAGAAGTCGCAAGCGAGTTATGTGAAATAGAAAATTCTAAATTTAATGGATGTTGGAAAGACTTGGCAAGCAAAATTGACAGTAAACTGTTTAACAGAGGTGAGATACGTCACATTAAAAATTGTGGAAAGGCACCTATTAACTATTCACCATGTACAGCCCTGATTGAAATTCTGAGCAGCAGAGAAGAAACCGTTTTAAGATTAATGGAGGGGCTCAAACACATCAAAAGAAATGATGTTTTGAAATATTTAAAGAGAGAGATAAGCAAAGGGGAATGCTGGGAAACAGATGAATAAATTCGAATTTTTATACTTTTATATTTCAATTTCAATTTCCAATTTTTTCAATTTCATTAGCTTAAAACGTACTTGCACTTACACTTTTATACTTACTCAATAAAATGAATTTAATGTACTATCTTTGGCAACAGTATTGTTGTAATAATGCCTTAAATGGTAACAATTTTTTCTTAAATGGTTATAATGTTATCTTAAATCGTAATTAAATTATCTTACATGAGATAAGATAGCGAAGTATAGTAACGTATGTAATAGTTATATTTCTAAATGGTTATATTTTTTAACCATATTGTTGTAATAATGCCTTAAATGGTAGCAACTTTTTCTTAAATAGTTATCTTAAAAGATAACTAAATTATCTTACCTGAGATAAGATAGCGAAGTATAGTAAAGTATGTAATAATTATATTTTGAAATTGTTATATTTTTAATGGTAACAATACCATCTAAAAGGTAATAATATGAACCTAAACGGTAGCAATGCCATTTTGAATTGTTGTAATAATGCCTTGAATTGGTAGCAACTTTTTCTTAAATAGTTATCTTAAAAGATAACTAAATTATCTTACCTGAGATAAGATAGCGAAGTATAGTAAAGTATGTAATAATTATATTTTGAAATTGTTATATTTTTTAATGGTAACAATACCATCTAAAAAGGTAATAATATGAACCTAAACGGTAACAATGCCATTTTAAATTGTTGTAATAATGCCTTGAATTGGTAGCAACTTTTTCTTAAATGGTTATAATGTTATCTTAAATCGTAATTAAATTATCTTACATGAGATAAGATAGCGAAGTATAGTAACGTATGTAATAGTTATATTTCTAAATGGTTATATTTTTTAACCGTATTGTTGTAATAATGCCTTAAATGGTAGCAACTTTTTCTTAAATAGTTATCTTAAAAGATAACTAAATTATCTTACCTGAGATAAGATAGCGAAGTATAGTAAAGTATGTAATAATTATATTTTGAAATTGTTATATTTTTTAATGGTAACAATACCATCTAAAAAGGTAATAATATGAACCTAAACGGTAGCAATGCCATTTTGAATTGTTGTAATAATGCCTTGAATTGGTAGCAACTTTTTCTTAAATAGTTATCTTAAAAGATAACTAAATTATCTTACCTGAGATAAGATAGCGAAGTATAGTAAAGTATGTAATAATTATATTTTGAAATTGTTATATTTTTAATGGTAACAATACCATCTAAAAAGGTAATAATATGAACCTAAACGGTAGCAATGCCATTTTGAATTGTTGTAATAATGCCTTGAATTGGTAGCAACTTTTTCTTAAATAGTTATCTTAAAAGATAACTAAATTATCTTACCTGAGATAAGATAGCGAAGTATAGTAAAGTATGTAATAATTATATTTTGAAATTGTTATATTTTTTAATGGTAACAATACCATCTAAAAAGGTAATAATATGAACCTAAACGGTAACAATGCCATTTTAAATTGTTGTAATAATGCCTTGAATTGGTAGCAACTTTTTCTTAAATGGTTATAATGTTATCTTAAATCGTAATTAAATTATCTTACATGAGATAAGATAACGAATTATAACTAAGTTTGTAATAACTATATTTTCATATGGTAATAATATTTTCTCAGATGGTAATTATAATAACGGTAATTATATTATCTTGAATGATAATGATACTGTATTATCTTACATGGTGACAATATTATCCTTAATATTATGTTTATAAGTAAATGTTTATAATATTTCATATAATGATATATTTTTGTTACATTTATGTACAATGCCGATGTGAATTATTGATGTAAAATATTCACTTTTTATGCACTACGTTTATGTGCATTGTTTCTGTACAGTATTAATTGTTCAATGTTTATGTCATGATAAGCTTTTATATCGAGGTTTTCAAGACTTTATTATAATGACTTTTACAAGAAATTTTTTCTTTAATGCAGTATGGTAAGGAATATTTTTGTACTGAAATTTTAGTTTAGATGTCACTTTATTCGCTGATATTTAATGCAGTATGGTAAGGAATATCCTATATTACTAATCTGCTTATATGCAAATTAGGTTGCCCTTTGTTCTGGCCCATTGTACTTTTGCCCCCAAAAGGCTTTTTTCGTGGGCCACCTAGAAATGCGCTTCTTTTTTTGTTTGAACCCTGTACTCCCAAGGCAGTGCACCATGTATTTTTCTAAATCTTTTTCGAACTTTAAGTTGGTTAAAAATTCGATTTTATTTCAGTTTCGAAAAGTTTCGTTTTCAGTTGCGGGCGGTTTTGTTAGTGCGGTTTTGATTGCGGTTGTGTCTTGGGAATCGGTTTACAGGGTAGCGGAAACGTGGAATGGAGGAATGTGGAATGGAATTAGATGGTTGGCTGTACTGTTGCATCAATATTAATATCTTCTGTGTGCTAAACTACTAAAATGCAATTTAGGTTGCCCTTTGTTATGGCCCATTGTTCGATAACATAAGGAAGGCTCTTTCCTTGGGCCACCTAGAAAAGTGGTTCTTTTTTGATTGACGCCCTTTCTGCCAGGCAGTGCATGCCGTATTTTTCTAAATGTTTTGAGAATCAAAAGTTTGTTAAAATTTCAATTTTATCTCGGCTTCAACAAGTTTCGGTTTTGATTGCGGCCATGTATTATGTTCCTTTCACTACACGTACATTGAATTATTGAACTTTTTGTTCTGCAGAAGTTTGTTATACTTACTAAAACGCGGAACCATCCAAAACGACCCCAAATCAGCAAAAATAACGCAACACGACCCATAATCAGCTAAAAGCCACGTAGGATTTTCAATTGTCAGGGGTAAATTATAATGATGATGATGATTCGGATTTTGACTACATGAAGATAATTATGATTGTGATGATGACGACGACCATGATGATGATGATGATGATGATGATGACTATTATTAATGTTATGATTTTGAAAGCATAATGAGATTTGATGACATGATGATGATAATGTGATTATGATCTGACGATGATAATGATTATGATGATGATGATTATGACGATGATGATTATGATGATGATAATGATGATGATGATAAGAATGATTCTAATGGTGATTATAATGTGATGGTTGGTGACGGCGATAATGATAATTTTGACGGTTATGATAACTATGATGATGATGATGATAATGATGATTATGATCTGAGGATGATTATGATTATGATGATGATGATTATGATGATGATAATGATGATGATGATAATGATGATGACGACGATGATGATGACGATGGTGATGGTGATAAATATGAAGATGACAACGGCTATGCATGGAGTAAATATTTAGGTTCCCTGAACAGAAATCAATTTTTCGCAGGATCTGCTGCTATAAATTTGGTATTATTATGTTTATGATGTTCTTTTTTTGTCAAGAATGTAATACCCTTTTATCAATTCACTTTGTTTTTACCATTACATGTAGACTAGCTTTTTAACTTGACGCCCGCGATGCGGGCAAGGTTTTTACCTTGACACCCGCGATGCGGGTGAACTTAGTACCAGTTTAGCCTTGGAAAGACAAGATACCACTCAGCTGCCTTTTGACTTGATGCCTTTTAACTTGCAGCCTTCTGAACTCTCGCTAGAGTCCGGGGAGGTTGGCTCCCCATGGCATCCCACAACCTCCCCGGACTCTAGCGAGAGTTCAGAAGGCTGCAAGTTAAAAGGCATCAAGTCAAAAGGCAGCTGAGTGGTATCTTGTCTTTCCAAGGCTAAACTGGTACTAAGTTCACCCGCATCGCGGGTGTCAAGGTAAATTTTTGTACTGAAATTTTAGTTTAGATGTCACTTTATTCGCTGATATTCGTATTTCGAAAATTATCTTAAATCAAAATCTCAAAAATCTTTGACTAAAGGATTCGTCTCACAATAAAACTCTATGCCTTGCAATAAAAGCAGCGCTGCGGGAAGCAATGTGTCACTTATAATTCCCATCTCTCCGCAGACTCATTGCTGTGGGGCAGCGCGAAGCGCCTGCGTAGCAGAATATAATCGTGCTATATTTTGTATTTTTTGTATGTTTGTTTTTGTGACCTTCTTTTCAACGCGCTGTTGCACATGTGCAAGGAATGGCATTCACATTTCATCTTGCGAACAATATAGCTGGCTGTTTTGACTTGAGCTTGCCAAGGTTGGCTAAAATTAGTTAGGAAGATGCATTCCTAACTAATATTAATTTCTTAGCTAAAACATCTGCATTGATTACTTCTCAATTTTGTCTCAGTTCTTTGCTCTTTTCATATCTTCCAACACTCACTTCCTTTACGGTGTTAACGGCTAGTTTTAGGTATAATCTGCTTCTATTTCAGAGTATACTTTTTTTATTTTTTTATAAAGAACCCAGCTCAAGGTCTAGAAGTTCCTAACTAAAGTTCCTTTTTGGACTTCTTTTGATTCAATTGCGTTACCAAAAGTTCCTTTCAATAGTTTCTAAATTTTTATCTGCATACTAGACACTTGTGTGTGAGCAAGTGATAAAAATATCCAAAACTTAAAAGTCCCTTAGTTAATTTTATTGTTAGCAGTACTTATAAATTCTTAAACTTTTCGGCTTCTGCATGTAGGTTCCTTATAAAGTGGTTCTTCATAAAAAAGCGTGTACTTTATTGTAGACTAAGTTCTTAACAAATGTTTTCTTTTTGTTTCTTTTTAATTTTAAAACTGAATATCAAAAACGTTTTTGCGCTAACTTGTTTGATTATGGAACAGAATCGCTCCGTTAGTTTTCCAGTATCCCTGTTTCGCATACGTGGTTTTTAAGAATGCATTCCTTGACGTTTTAAAGTCTTTACACTACTGTTAATTTCAACACTGTATGTTCGAGCTAACATTTTTTTCCGTTTATTACAAGTCTGTGCCACAAAAACAGCAACATTAGCAATAAGTTAAAAACAATCCCATCTTGCTCAGTTCGGTGATCTTGCATCGACTATGACTATCCAAAACTTGTTTGTTAAAGTGAACGGAATAAATTTTCTGCTTCTGAGACATTCTGCAAAAGAAAATTAAACCAATTTCATTTACAAAGGATTTAAAAGAGGGGAAAATATGTTGGCAAAGAGAGCAGAGCTTAGCCTCTTGAGGGCCTGAATATAAATGCGTTTGGTTCAAAAATTTTTGGATTTCCTTCGCTTCAATTTTACTCTTTCGCTCACTTGGATTTAACCCATAGGTTTTTGTTTCAGTTTACCTTGAGTCTCAATGAGATTTAAATAGTTTTTAGATCTTATTACAGGTTGGAAAATCGAATTTACCTGGCATAATGGTTTTAAAGAATACAATGATTGTCAGCATATATGTCAATTTAATACAGAAGTCTACTTTGGTGCCAGGAGGGATATATTTTTCAAACAAGCATGGTAAGTTTTTTGAGTTTGGGAGAGATAATTCCCCGTCTGTAGTTGAATAACATGTAAGATGCCGTATATGTTACTAACAGAGCTGGTCACTTCTTAGATGTGACTTCAAGTCATGTGGAGAACTTATGTTTTATAGTACTCACAAGTTGCACTCTCCCATAGAAACTACTCGGAGCAATAGGACTGTTTAACCGTTTTGGAAGTTGAAGGCAGCCCTAATTTAAGAGAACAATAGAAAACACTGCCTATTTACTGTTGCTGATGCAGTGATGCCCCTCTCCCATAACCAGCAAAGCGTCAAACACTTAAGCTAAGACCCTTACTAATATGCCATGCATACCTTGGCATCCTCTTGTGTTTTTCCTGGATTCAGCAATAGCTTGTTAATCCAAATACGAGCTTTGTCTTTCATTCCAAGCCTCAAGTATGTCTTTGCCAACATCAGTTGATTTGCAGTGTAGAAGCCAGGATCAACTTGAGATAAAGAGAGGTCACAATGAGAGAAAGAAGTTGGTTGATTGTAGTCTTTGCAGCAGTTACTCTATACAGGTTGTGGGGCAAGAGATCTCAGAAATGTTATTTGTATGCACAGTAGCTACTTACTGGTCTCTGCATGGAGAAAATGTTCTTCAGCCTGAAAAAAGTATCAATTTATTTTCAAATTATATTAATGTGCAGCAGTTTACAAGTCAGGAGGCTTACCACCATACAGGGGGTGCCAGAATTGGGTCAAGCAACACACCACCTGGACCCTCTGCACAACATAGCAACGTTCAGAGGAATACAAGGCTCTAACTTAAAGTCACTTATAACTAGTGTACCAGGCTGTATGGCAGTTTAATGTTGTTTAACATCACTTATAACCAGTGAACCAGGCTGTATGGTACTTTAACGTCGTTTAATGCACTTATAACTTGTGTACCAGGCTGTATGGCAGTTTAATGTTGCTTAACGTCACTTATAACCAGTGTACCAGGCAGTGTGCCTTCATTTATAACCAGTGTAGCAGGCTTTATGGCATTTTAAATCCAAAATTTTGACTTGACAAGATGAACTTACCTCACTGTATGTACAATTTGGAGGGGAAGCAAATATGGTTGCAGCTATCTTTTTCTGGTACCAAGGCAAATCAGCAAAGGTGAAGAACCTAGAAATTTGATGAAAAGAGTGTTCAATCAATGACAAATGATTTGGAACAATCATGTTTACAATACGTTTGAAGGAGAGAATATTTGAACCAGTGGTGGTAGTGGAGATGGCAGTGTGGTGTAGGTGATGGTGACATTGGTGATTATAGTTACACTGATGGTGGTATTGGTTTTGATGGTGCTTTTGGTGGTTGTTGTGTTGGTGTTGGTCCTGTTGATTTGTAGTGGAGGTGATGGTTGTAGCAGTGGTTGTGGCAGTGCTTGTAGTAATGATAAATATGGTGGTATTAGTAGCAGCCAATGAATCAACTACTCACCAGACGCCAAGAAGATAATGTGAAGTTGCATCATTTGGATTTAACTCAATTGCTTTCTGAAAAGGACATAAGAACGTTAATTACCTTGACTGTACATTATGATTCAGAGGAGGAGTTCTGAATGCATGGAAGAAGTGCATATGCAATCTCTGATGCTTACCAAGAAATGATCTCTTATTTTGTATGAATTTTCGATTTTCTGTCTTGTTCCTTGGTAATCACCAACCTCACTCAGCATTATGCCATACCACTAAAACATATAAACAGACCAGATGTCAGTGTTTTGCAAGCTGATGATTAACATGTGTATTACCTCTCCTATGCAAGACAATACATACATTAAAGATAATACAAGGGAGTCTTATTCACACTGTCAATCAACTTGTTGAACCAGTTTTGTCAGAACATAACAAGGAAGCAAGAAATTGATCTTTTTGTCTATGCCTAGTTTATGAGTGCAAGACAATTGATGCCAAACGGACATGACCCTGCAGCTTGTGAATTTAGCAAATACCATACATGAAGGGCATGCCTATTTTTTCTTTGAAACCTTGTGATTGGCTAATTCCTTAGAAATTTGATAACAAAAGCAGAAAAAGAAGGAGACGAGCATGTGCAATGAAAGAATCAATGCAGTATGTTGTTGTGTAAAAAGAACCTTGCACACAGTCTCAACAATGGGGAGTGCTTGCTGGTGATATAGCAAAGAGAATGGCAAAAGAAATACTGAAATTTAGAACAGTAATATTAAAATGTGATGCACTGTGCTGTTCTCGGGTACTTGTTGTGGTATTTGGTTCTGTTACCTTGTGACATGCAAAAGAATTGCTGTTCAGCTGTACAGCTCTGTCAGCTGCTTTGAAACCCTCAAATGTCAATTCTTTTCTCAATTCCGTTGATGTACCATCTAGCTGGGCATAATCTCTAGCTGCTCTTGCAAATCTCCAAAGAACATCTGCATCCTCACACTCTTTATACTCAAGCAGGAAATTATACAGTTCCGAGACTTTATTACACAAGTATAGTTCATCAGCAACTTTGACTATTTTATCATTGTTATCTTTACCACTCTCATTTTCATCATTGCTTTCACTGTTTGCATAAACAACTGAAAATGCAAGGGACAGTAAAATGTAGCCATCCCTCATGAAAGTCTTTGCTCCTTTCTTCAAGTATCTTTGTGCAACTACTGGCAGGACCTATGGTGACGAAAAAAATCAACACAAAAAGTTAGTTTCTAGACAGCTTCATTTGTGCTGTATGATTATCAATATCATGTGTTTGAGAATTCATTAATCTTATATCTTGGCAAAAATCTACTAATAAGTGATTATCTTCATCTTTTCTCTTACCATTATTCTTTTCTGAGCGAGACTTGGTTCATTTTTTTGACGAAAAAAAACTGAGGCCCTTGTCTTGAAGCGTCTTGCTTGTTTAGATATGATCTCTTTGCTTTGTTCATTAAAAATTTTGATCATTAACCTACTAATAAGATTAGTTTTAAAGGCCATAGTGATCTTTTTGCCCTAATCAAAATCTAGAATTTGAAGTTAGGCCAGCGTCCTCGTCGTACTGGCGGGGCTGACAACAACCACAACACATATCAGACCTCTTCGTTTGACTGGGGTTAATGTCCCTGGGGGTGTTTGTTCTTTCAGTCTATATCCCATGATGCCTTGCATGAATAAATCAGTCTTTGGACTGGATTGCATCCATTTGCGGAGGACGCGGAAAATAAAAGATCTCTCAGCTTTTCTAACCTGCCCAAAACCCTTCTTCATTCCTGCGATTTCTTTTCCGTTCTATGTTAGCTATGTTCTTTTTAGCTTTGCTTGCTAATTAATACTGCTGTATCTTGCTGTATGCAGACATGACGACATAGCTACCATGCTACAAGTCATTATTAATGAAATGTAATGAAATGTACTTCTACAACACTTATTCACATAGAGATTGAGATATGCTCAACCTCAAGGCCCTCAAGAGTGTTTTTGTTGG
>JACTAT010000169.1:222419-243771 GCA_014526335.1 Chrysaora quinquecirrha | reverse complement strand
GATATTTCGTTGAATTTAATGATGGCCATACTCAATGGGTTGATCCAGAGTTTGTGCCGGATAAACTTCTTGAAGAATTTAACGCAAATAAGTGAATTCATAGAAATTGTAGATTTAAACAAACAAACAAAATCTCTCGTATTATATAATAGTTAATTTCATGTTGGTATTATCATAATCGCTTTGCATTCGTATTTTAGACTTCACTTTTCGTTGGTATTTAGTTTAATGTTCAGATTAATATGGTATATAATCTTTGATTATATAATTAATCTTAGGAGGGAGGTGTGTCACAAAGTATTTAGGCCCTTGTAGTTAGTTTTCATTCGTTCACGTATTATTTTCTTAAGCTGTATTTTTGCATATCGTTAACTGTAATTTAGGTATCCCCGTGCGTCATAGAAGGCATCATGTTGCGCTAATTGACGTTAGGTCATTCCCTGTCTTTTGTTTGGGTTATGGGTGCGGGTTTTTCCCAGCATTGTGTAGGACTACTCATAGGTTTAGTCATCGTTTTCCCATAGCTTTTGCCAGCATTTTACGTAGTTTGTCGCTATTTTCTGTTTACTTCTTATCATTATTCAGCCTAGCCCTTCCTTTTATTTGTTATCACTTGCTTAGTCTTACGTTAATGTACAGCTAATTTTAGATTTACTTCGAATATATATACAGCTTGTAATTTAGTTTAAATCAGTTGAACTTAAGGGAAGCCAGAGAAAGCTCTGTCTCACGTCGTCATAAGGCTTTTTAGGTTAACGTAGGGCCTAGTGTTTAGCTTCGTAGGTTAAGCCATTTTGTTAAAGTTGTTTGAGAGATTGTAACAGAGTGTCTTTCTGTTGTGTTATCTCTGGGGTCGTGACAACATTGTATAAAAACTGGACCACCTTTTCAAGGTTTCAAGAACCAAAATTGGTGATGGATGGGTTCCGTACAGAGTTCCAAACGTGCTTCAGGACGGATTGACTGATGCAGGAGATGACTCAAAGATGAAAACAACCAGCATTGCTCTGTTGTCTTTCTCTCGTTGTCCTCTCCTCGGCTGAGGCATTCATAAAACTCACTTAACAAGCACAAGGAAGTTTGGCTTTCGTGATGAGAGTTGAGGGGTTTGGGGAGAAATAAATTTATGGTCAACCTGTCTGAAATTTGCAATTTGAATTAGACATTTCCCGTCTTTTCTTTGCGTTAAAAACATAAGCGAATGGACACGGCTGAAATATTAAGCGGCAATAATAGAGAGGGTAGTGCGGGAACCCAACCATAGCATCTAACACTCGATTCAGGATAGAGGATGGGGTGTATAACAGGGCCCCTTTTAAGGGTCTTTTACAGTGTGGGCGTTCTGTTGTTATTTTAAGAAAAAGGACAAAAGGCCATTGTTCAAAAAATTGGAGAGGAAGGGAACTGGATGGGTAAATACACTGGTCCGGATTTTACCCTGTTCGGTATTGCTCATTTCTCTAATCCTGACAGGTTCCGTTCCAGGCCATGCCCGCACAAGTGGTGTGACAACAAATGCGAAAGTTGAAACTCACTTGGTGAATATAAATGAAATCAATTCATATATAGATGACTTATTATAAGACATAAACAAGATTACGGGTGTGTTTGATGAAAGCATTTTCCAGAATCGTTTTAGCATCAAAGGAATAACTATGAACTGACACCAAAAAGGAGGCGTCTCTTTCCTAGCGGTTGAAAACTTTGTTGGGCCTAAATAAACTGTTGAAGGCCTCACAACTCACGAGCAATCCGGATGTTGGAAGAATTTATTTTTATTCATTGACTCTAGACAACATGAATTCAGAAATTAGGATTTTGATGCTATTTATGCTCTTCACTTTATTTATTGGCGAAGGTGAGATTATTATTTGCTTTTGTCGGGTTCTTTTTCTTTCAGTTTTCTTTGACCTGTTTACTTTTTCTTGGCGGCCTAAGCTAGACTAAACCTCAGTTTTGTTATAGTTTTAAGGTGGTGGTAATGGTAATGGTGTTTCTTATCAATCACAGGAAATATAATTACAGGCCAATCCACATCCTTCAAGAAACCAATCCCAAATAGATCCATCCAAAGCAACAATAATAGCTTAGTCAAAGTTTAGTTTTTTAGAAAGGAAATTTATTTCCTTTCATTTGAAGCAGATTTTGCCAGTAAGTACCTAGCCTAGACTGAAAAAAATTTTCAAAGTAGTCTTACAATGTTTGTCAAAATTGAAATCATGCTGGTCAATTGCAGTTCCTATATCAGTGTTTGGTTTTTTCAACGTTCAAGCAACCCAAACCTGAAACCTGTCATAAAAAATACCATAGTCTAGAAAAGATTAACCAGAAGTAACACCCTTGAAAAAGCAATACCCCTCAAGGGTCTATTTTGGAAATCTTTTGTGAAAGCACACCCCCTCAAACAATTACCCCTCGCAAATAAATCCCCAGGGCTTTACATGATGTCAATGAAGAAATCCTAAAAACAGCAACAAGTTAGCAGTAGATTGGGAAACACATCAAAATATATTTTCAAAAACGTTTTGTCTCGCAATACAGTTATCTTTTTGTTTCTAAATTTGCAGCAAAGACTTCATGTGTTACACCAAAGCCTTTAGGGCTTGAGAACCTGGAAATAAAAGATCCTCAGCTGAAAAATTCATCATCAATCAACTCAAACCATACTGCTGTTGAATCAAGACTTAATATTGGTGATGGATGGTGTGTATCAAATGACCCAAGTCCAAAACTGACAATTGACTTTGGCAGATTAGTTACAATATCAAAGATAGCAACTCAAGGTGCCAATTACAATGAACAAGCATACTATGTTTCAAAATATTCTGTCAAGTTTGGGTATTCTGATGTCAGATGGCATGATTACAAAGAAGATACTTTGCCTAAGGTAGGATATACTTTGTAAAGTACAAGAAACTCTCCTCTACCCCAAGGGGGGTCCAAGGGAAGACACAGATACATATGATGCACACACATAATCAGTACCAATGCTAAAAGTGGAAGATATGATGGACATAAGTGTGGTTGAGCAGGGGCACGGTGGGAGCCTGGCCTCTGAAGGGGCCCGCAAAAATTAAAATTACAGTGGAGCCATACAATGGATCTCCTAGTGGCTGTGTAAAATTATATTCCCCAAGGGCCTGCACTGCCTCTGAACAGCCCTGGCAATCATCATCACCACCACCACCATCATCATCATCATCATCATCATCATTAACGGCATGCAATCATCATCTTTGTCAGCATGATCATTGTCATGTTCATCATCAACAGCATTGTCTTTATCATCTTTGTCATCATCATCATTGTAATACATCATTATCATCACAATCATCATGATCATCATCATCAGGATCATCATGATCATCACCATAATGATTAAAACTGTTATCATGTTCATAATGATAATAATAATCATCATCATCATGGTCATCATCATCTCATTCATCTTTACCATATTGTCTTCAGCAGCATGCTATCATTCATAACACTGCAAAAGAACCCTATTTTCACTATGTTGTACAGGTTAAATTTTGTGAGCAATCTTTTCCGATTCCCTCTGAGCAATTGAACCCTTATCGTGAATGTTTGTATTGTTTTTAAGGAATTTTTTGCCAATGCTGATGCCAACAGCACTGTAGAGAATCATTTACAGCATGTTATGGCCAGGTACATCCAAATATTGCCCAAGTTCCCAGAAGGAAAGAAAATTCTGTGCCTGAGATTAGAAATTTATGGTTGTCTATCAGGTAGGTGTTCTAATCTTAAAAATCTACAGTTTACATTGCAAACCTTTGATGTTCTTCAGATAAGAAAGGTATTTTGTAAATTTTAAACGTCCAAAGGTTTCCGTCCTGATGGCATCGTGAATCACTTCCTAAAGATCACTTTCCCTGTTCTTGCAGAGTCTCTCTGTGATATTTTCAACCTGTCAATTGCTACTCATAACTTTCCTGAAGATCGGAAAACTGCAAGGTTGCCCCGATCTTTAAAAGTGGAGACAAAAATGATCGTTCCAATTATAGACTGATCTCGGTACTCCTATTTCTTGCTAGATTCTTCGAGAAGTTGATATGCTATCAACTATATGATTATTTGGACAAAAGTAAACTTCTGTTTTCTGGCCAGTCAGGCTTTGGGGCACTGCATTCCACTGTAACTTGCTTGCTTTCTATCACAAATGACTGGTTCCTTAATATTGAATGTGGGAAATTTACCCCTAATATTTTCAGTGACCTAAGAAAGGCTTTTGACACGTCTGATCATGTCATTCTTATTCAAAAGTTATCTAAATACGGAATTCAAGGCCTTGAACTTCAATGGTGTCAATCGTATCTCAGCAATAGGCATCCATTCATTAAGGTTAATGGAGCAGAGTCTGAAATCAGAAGCATCAACTGTGGTGTTCCCCAAGGCTCTTGTTTAGACCTGAAAGCAATTTCACCAACAGTTTTAACAAAATTTCAGCCCTTGATGCTTATTGACCAGTTGCTTATTAAAAAAAAATTAAGTGTATTTGTCTCGATATTTGTAAATAGTTTCCTCTCATTTTACTTTTTAGAATTAGTAGATTTTTATTTGTAAAGCTTTGATCATAGCCCCCTGAAAATCAGTTTAACCGACTGACGGGGCTACTATGCATAAAGAATTTCAAACTGAAAATGAATGAAATGAAGCGGTAAAAAGCTCGCGTGAGTACATTTGCCTGCATGTTGACGCAATCGCTCGCTTGAAACGAAAAGGCCGGAATAGCAGAATAGCCCACTAATTTCAGGGGTTTATTTTTACAAGGACCTTTGTAAAGTACTGGTATTGTTACTTGTAACTCCAGACATTATTTCTTGTTACAGGGCTAGCTCCATCTGTAAACCTAAAGCCAAGCTATTTGAAACTGAATAATGAAGAAACGGGCAAAGCTATATGTAATGTTAGTGGCCAAGTGGAGATGAATGTCCAGCTTATCAAGCCACCTAATGATACAATGTCATCTGATTTTGGTCAATCAAAACATACCCTTGGGATTCTACACAATGAATCGAGAGTTATTTCATTCAGAAGTCCAAGCTCAATGATTACTTATGATGATACTTGCGCTTTGGACAATTCATATAATCAAGTCACCTGCAAGAGGAATTATTCCTGTAAAGCCTATTATTTGTTTGATAAAAGTCTTACTGATTCAAGAAATATCCAAGTTGATTTCAGAAATGGTAGGTTCTAACCAAACTCTATTATTTCACTATCTCATTTCCATGGTTTAGAGCGTATTCTATAGGGAATTTTCTGGGAAGTACACAATAGAGCTCGATAGAGTTGGTGGGTGTAATCTTCTTTGGATCCCATTCTGGCCCCGTTCACACAATATCGGATTCATTTTATATCGGATTATTTTTCATACGAGATAGCCGTTTCGATCGAATCCGACATGCTTCGTACCGTTTTTGCGGAGTGAAATCACTCCGCTCTGAAGGTGGTACGTATCAGATTACTTTTCGTGTCGGATCGCTTTGGAGCTCGTGTGAACACACGAATCCGATACGCTATTGTTCCAGCGTTTCTGTTTTGAATAGACAGCAAGAGCTCAGTACAAAAGACATTTTTAACACGTCAGGTTGCTATGTATTGGAGTCTAAAATAATAGGTGTTGCGACGTAATGTGAAGGGGAGTGGAGCCGTGTGAACAGAGCTCAAATTTGAATGCGATATCATGTGAACAAGAGAGAATTTTCATATCGGATTGTTTCTGGAATCCGATACGAGTATACGAAGTGAATCCGGTATCGTGTGAACGGGGCCTCTACCAAATGGATGATTTCGCAGACTTCAAAAGATTTTTCAACAAAACTTATTCCTGTGCTGATTCTGTTTTCTGGATACTTCAGAGAGATGTCTTGACATTTAGTCTTTTCAGCAATCTTAAAATGGTACAGTTCTGAGAAGTTTGAAACCTTCTGCTCTTTTTTGCAATTTCAGAAAGCCATACAGTAATTATAATTCCAATTGTATTTGAATGGTACAAAATTTAAAAAATACGAAATAGCAGAAACATCTTTTAATATACATTAGAGCTTTTTTCATCTGACACTCCTTAGGTTAAAACGTCAGAAAAGACCGAAAGAATCAATTTTGTTAGAGATTTTGTTATTCTATGCCAAGATGCGTGTCGTATTACACGAATCAAAAATCCAAAGCTGGATTTTATCTTGTTTTAAAAAACCATCAACCAACCCACGGGATAGGGTAGAATGACCAGTTAAGTTAATTGAAAAGTCTAAGTGTGATAACGAACTCTTTCTGTCCATACAGAACTGGCCTTTTGGTTTTGATATGGAAAGATTGAAAACCCCTAAATGAAACAACGATCTGGCAAAATATCTGAGAGAAAGCGTCAGAGATCGAAACAACAATCTCATTCAGTCTCATCCTTGACTTCTGGTCTTCTATACTTATATAGTTTGTTGAAGGCCTCATAATTCCTATAGTCATACTAGTTGCTCTGGACCGGATAACACTATCACGCTTTCAAGAGTTGCGCTTTCAGTTGCAGATTTGAAATAATCGTATAGATGGGATGAAAATTCAAAAAAGTCCTAGCTAGCAAAATATTCTCAGAACAACTGAAGCTGCACTTGGGGCCTAAACGTATTGTATGATTCCCTCTCTTCGCAAACAGCAAGAACAACAATAACAACAAAACAGCTTTTTGCTCAGAGAGGACTAGTTTGAGTGGTTTTGAGTTCAGCTGTTAGCGGTAACTAGGACTCGTGTAGTAAGTCTACTTGGTGCCAAGTTTTTCTGGTCTAAAATAGCTTGTACAAGGTTTTAAAGGCTTTTTTAGATTTTTTCTATCTTTTCCAGATGTAACCCTTGATATAATTATCAATAAAGGCCAGCTTTCTGCAGTGGAAGCAAACGTCAAAAGTGAAACAATTCTTGTATGTCAAGTTCGCTCACAAGCACCAACAGCAATCAACTGGATCAATCGTAGTAATAAAAAGTGGACTGAGAAAACAGAAGAAACAAATGGTGGAAATAAAGAAGGATTACTAAATTATTTGCACAAGAAATCGCTATACTTTAAACCCAACGCTGCTGATGTGATTAATACGCTGAACTGTTCTGTTAATGGTGATATCGTTTGTAAAACTTTTTTCATCTGTTCTGCAAATTACCTCTACAACAGTTCGATCAAAGCTTCACAGTCGAAAGAAGTCAATTTTGTATTAGGTAGGTACACTTTTTTTGTTTTTCTAAGATTATTGTTTTTCTAAGAATATTCTCATACAAATCATCCTATTTTCAAGACTATAATAAGAATATCGCTCAGCCTCAGCTCGCATATTTGCGTCTCCTTTGTTTATATTTTGTTTTATTTGTTATTCGTGTATTTTGGACATTTTCAGGATTTGGGTAAAAATATGTGTAGGCATTTTGTTTCTTGGGCAGCACGTCCCTATCCGAAACTGAGTTTTAAAATTTTGTTTTTCATTATTAGCTAGTTCATTACATTGTATGACATTTATTAGTTTATGTAAACTGTTAATTTCTGACTGGATATCATGTAAAAATAAATAATAAAACAAAAAGCCAAGTATCACTCTCCCCCGCTTCTACCACGACTAATACTGGCTTCGGCAAAAGATGGCGGCCTTTTCTGTCCGTCCTCTGTTTTTTAAGTGTTCCAAGAATTCCCTTCAGAATCCTCAATAAAAACAATGAGTAGCCTAACCCCTGAAAGAATTATTTTGGTTTTTCTTGGTAACTGCATTGCATCAAAACATCGATTTAATTTATTTGCTTTTTTGCAGAGCTCCCCGGCACACCAGATGCTCCGAGCGAAGAATGTCAAAGTGATAAATGCACTATTTCATGGTCTGCGCCTAAGAAGACCGGAGATGTTGACAAATCAAACGTTTACTACAGAATCTCAATAGCAGAGAAAATCCCACCTACGAATATGCGAAATTACTACGCCGAAAGCTCTGCGTTACAGTTCGTGGTGGGTGATTTAAAACCGAATGTGAAATATAGACTGGAACTAAGAACCCAGGTGAAGAATTATCGTAAAGTAGTTCTATGGGAAAGCTCGCCGGTGATAAGAGAATTCATGACCTTACCACAAGGTAAGACATTTCTATAAATTCGTATGGGAACATATTTTCTCTTGGTATTGTTCTTAACATACATACATACACACATTTTTTATTCGGTAACGCAGGTTAAAAATTGGCTACAATACTGTAGATGTGGACCTACAAATATATACAGAGCCTATATACAGAAACAGAGCAACCCTTTTATGTTCATAGAAATTCGAAGATATTGGTGTGGAGTGTCACTAACTCACTAACTAACTAACTAACTCACTAACTCGCTCACTAAACAACGCTTGAGCAACGGACAATGTGTAACAATACTAATCATCCTAAGAATGCCATTAGAGCCATTGTTTGGGCTATTGATGCACAATTTGCAGTTGCTTTTTGAAAATAGTGCTTATGGATCATTTTAGCTTGTTATTTTTCGCAAACGTATTTCGATAGAACAACTATCACCGTCAGTTTTTTACATAGTTATAAACACAATATATATGCTTTATCCCATGGTTATAAAAACACGGTACCGAACTGATGATTATTGTTGTGCTAACGATAAATGTTTTCGAAAATAAAAAATTTTTTTGCTTTAATTGTCACTGGTCTGCTGATTCAACAGGCCTTTATATAAACAAAAGCATGTTCGTAAATAAAGAAAAATCGTACTGTTATTTGATTTGATGCACCCATTTTTCTGTGTGAAGCCAAGCTTATTTCGAAATTACGCATTGCCGACTGCTGATCGGTGACTTGTTGGAACTAATTTATCCCAACTAGCTCCTTTGTGACGGAAACTAGTTGACGCACATTTTCTGACTGTTTGGCATGTTCTACATCAGCTCACGGGGTACAGTGAGATGAA
The DNA here is from genome assembly GCA_014526335.1 of Chrysaora quinquecirrha. Taxonomy (NCBI): domain Eukaryota; kingdom Metazoa; phylum Cnidaria; class Scyphozoa; order Semaeostomeae; family Pelagiidae; genus Chrysaora; species Chrysaora quinquecirrha. The sequence continues at coordinate 234,813 of JACTAT010000169.1, read as the reverse complement.
CCGATACGATTAGTTGTTAAGAGTTCAAGTGATAAAACGAACTCTTTTTGTCTACAAAAAACCCGCTTCTTGATTTTGATGTAGACGGATTCCATGACCAAACAGTATGCTCTACCGATTATTCAGTGCCGATTATCGCCGTAATTGTCCGCAAATATAATTTAATTTGATGTTTGGTTGGTTCAAAGAAGTTTATCTTTGCTGAGAGAATGTTGAGCTTTTTCGTTACCCTTTCGTCATTACATCCCGATGCTATTTTATGTTCACCCTCTCAAGCACGAATTAGGTGACAGATATGAGTCTTTGGGAAATTAGAATGGAGCTTCATGTGAATGTGTAAATGTGCTAAACAGAGAAAAGTCAACATCAAATGACTGTAAAACATATCGACATTGCTTCTCCTATATTGGTGAGCAAATTGTAAAGCTAGATATCCCCTGTTTTTCTCGCGTTTCTCTCTCTTGTAGGATACAGCTTTGGTAGTTTTTAATGTAATGTATTTTAGGTTTTGTACTCTTCATGCCAAGTAACTGAATTGTTCAGAAATTGTCAAGGAAGGCCAACCCAAGCACCTTTTAGTTTTGACAATTGAACTTTTTCTTTTTAGCACCTGGTGACGCCCCGAAGATTCTGAAAGTTTCTCCAACAAGCCGCAGTATTTTTGTTCAGTGGGAGGTAAGGAATAGTCTTGAACGTTGCAAAACAGACTGTCGCCTTTCTTATGCCTTTATCTGCTTCTTGTTTGCAGATTTTCAGGGATGCATTAATTGACTATTCAAAAAATCAGTTCTGCTGTACAAGCGAAGCAGAATTTTTTTTGTAATAGCTGTAAAACTGAGCACTTTATGCAGCAAAATCTCCCGTGTTAGTTTTCTGCGCTATCATATTTTTCTGCCACTCAAAAATTTAAGAAAGAGACTTTCTCGTGCAAATTACCCCGAGCATGTTGCTCGCTTGTAACTCGTATGCTTAGCCACCCTGGAAGGCACGCCGAATACAGTGTCGCACACGACATGTCTCCTAGTTTAGCCATAGCTTTACCCTGCTAGCGTTATAATATCAATTGGTTTACTTACAATCTCTATTTAGTAACAAGTCTGAATCAATTTTTCAACAGCCTTTGAAACTACCTCAAGAGAGTGGAGAGATCCTTAAATACGATCTAGACCTTTTGCAAATGTCTTATGGAAATATGCCTTTCACAAAGATCCTAGATATCCAGCAAATAGTTAGATTTGTAAATGTCAACAAAACGCGGACGAGCTTCATTTTCAAAGATTTGAAACCATGGAGTCAATATCAGTTATCAATCAAAGCTGTGAACACTCATTATCAGAGTAGCAAGGCTCATACTCAGCTGATATCAACTAACGAAGCAGGTAAACTTCTTCTTGTATTGTTGCTGTCTCAAATAATCTTATATGCGATAAATCTTAATTTATTTAACAACCGCGCTTGTAGGCCTACACCTTCGTTTCTACCGGCATTACAGAATTTTTCCAATGCTAAGACTAAATCTAGGTCCAAACTGTCCTCGAATCCGTACTGTTTATTTAATGAAACATAGGTACTAAATCTTTAAGATTGCATTGACGGTTAGTGCCTCTTCAGTTTTATTTAATGGCTTGAAAGGAGCGTTTCGAGCAGCAAAGGACCACCAGAGCTGCGAAGCAGGTACATTCTGCTGGTATACGTCTTTTCAACTAAGGGCCTCGTTTTCAAAAAATTTTAAAATTGTGTCACAAGTATTTCGACGTCAGATTCGAATTCAACACCTTCGTTTTAGTGTTTGGGCAAATTTTTAAGCTTCTCGTCCTTACGATGGTCATTTTATAGCGATTAAAAGTTTGAAAAGTTATAAGGGATTTGACCGTGAAAAATGACTGAGGGTGTAAATTTTCACCCCGAGCGATTTTTCAATCTGAATTTGGGGTCAAAATTTTCGTACGAACAAATTTTCGTAAATTTTAATAACGAGGCTCTTAGTTGAAAAGGTGTATTACTGTCTCAAAATAAGCTTGTATGCGCTAAAATTTAATATTTTAGTTTATTTCACAACCGTGCCTAAATTTGTATAGGCCTACACCTTCTTTTTGACGAACGGCTGCCGCCACAGAGTTTTTTCAAAACTTTTGAACTTTTTTCAGATGTGCTGATTTCGCCAATTCGTATTAAGCACCTCAAATCAAGTCTTGGTCCAAAGCTTTATTGTCCTGGCGCCTGTACAGTTGATTTGATAAGCGTTTAAACTCCCAATTCTAAAAGGGCATTGACCATGATAAGTGAACAGATGCTGTCTCAGTTTTGAACGCTCACGAAATGAACAATTTAATAAAGCGCCAAGACAGTGAAATTTTGAACTACAGTAATACGAATTGGGTATCAAAATATTATGATGAAGTGGGGACAAGATCGGTAATGGCTAACTTCCATCGAAAAAGTATAATTCTGCGAAATGACAGAAAATTGGGAAGCATCAAAACTGATCTCACAATGCCATTTAAGAAATCAACGGGCAAACTACTATATCTTTTGGAGGGTCCAAGCGGTGGAGAAAACTTTAACTTTTTTTAAAAGAGGCATCCTTTCTTACCCCCTGTAAGAAAAAGTAAAACAGTACAATTTAGAAAACTTTCATGTATGTGTGTGTGATTAGTTCTCTATCGCGGCCCACTGAATGTAGTCCTGACGGGGCTACCGTGCCTATTAAAGTATTTATTATATGTTATTCGAAAATAAGACTGTTTTGACCGGCAACGGCGCAATCTGATTGGTTCTTCAACGGTCTGTAAAAGCTAAAAGCCGTATTGACCGGAGTTGATATAACCAGGTGACATAGCCACGTAATTTCTTATTGATCAGGTGAGAGAGATTGAGATGGGAAATTGAAATACTGACAAACCATTGCTCGGTCAATGCAGGAAAAATATTCGGACCTCAGCTTCTTGTACGGACCTCACTACGTTCGGTCCGTACGTCATGCTTCGGTCCGAATATTTTCCAGCATTTTCATCGCAATCGTTCAAAAACCGCATAGTATGTCAATATAAATTTACAGGTTGACAAACATAGAGGTATAATGACAATATCTTCTTTGTAGCTCCAACAGCAACACCATACGAAATCACAGGAGGCATTATTCATTCAACATACATTGAACTGCGTTGGAAAGAACCTCCTTTTAAAGACCATAATGGTAGAATCACAGAATACATAATCAAATGGAAAAGTGCCACTGCATTACAAAGAGTATCACGTGACATCCCTACTGAGAAAACAATTATAAAATCGGCAAACCGTTTCAAATGTCCAGAATGTAAATTCAGAATCTATGGTTTAATGCCATACACGCAGTATGCATTTCGCATTGCTGCAGTGACCTACGCTGGCATGGGCAATTTCAGTGCACCGCAGATTCTTAGGACAGGGCAAGCAGGTATTATTTTTATTGTTTGCATCCATTACTACAGTATTTGTATACATTATTTGTTCTTCAATGCTTTGTCTCGTGTAAGGCATTTTTGTAGATTTTTGTAGAGTTGAGTTTTTTTCCTGGCTTTCTCTCTAGGCAACGCTGATTATTTTTCACCAATTTAGATTTCAAAGGAGTGCTAGATCAAGCGAATTTGTGCTCTGCTGTGGTATATAGATTGTTACCCAAGGATAGGCAGTACGCTTGAGTAGTACCTAAGCTATGTGATCTGCATGTCTACTTCGTGCTTTGCTGCACTTTCTTCCCTTCAGCTTGATACTCTGTACTGTTAGAATCGTCGCTCTGCTGTTAGTGCCTTGTAAATTTATTCCATGCTACATATACTTTGCTTAATTTTCTGTACTATTGTAATGTTCTGCCACATCAAAATTCAATAAACCATTATCCTGGCTATTCAAGAAACCTTTGACAAACTATCAGGCTCTTTAAGATTCCTTTACGAATCTTTGAGTACTTAATTCTCTTGTAAATAAGGAAACTTCGAGTCCTCAAAATCTTCCAAGTGTAGACTCTGACAATTTCTTTGTTACTAATTGCTCTGTTATTTCCTGCTTTTTGCCCTGTACTTTGCGGTGCTTTGGTTTACCGTAATTTCTGGTATACTATTCCGTAATTTAATACACTTAGCTATTTTATGATATGCTCTGTGTGCTAACTTGTTTTGATACACTGGCACTAAATATGCAGTTTGGATTGAGGAACTACACGTTTTTATAACGAACCTTTGGTCTGAGTTGAGGCTGTAGTTCCTTGATTTTCAACAAAATGAGGTTGAAAGTTCCTTATACTGTTCCTTGTCGTGGCTTGGATATGTATAAATACTAATTCATATAAACTATTCTTCATTTCTAACTATAAGTATAAATGGACCTTTTGGGAAAGAACGATGGGAAATATATTGTACTTCTGTTCCTTTTTCGTACAAACCGTCTTGTTCTTTAAAAAAGAGTTTCTTAGTATTTCATCCGAGCCTCGACAGTTCCTTAAAGTTCCTTAATTTTTTGGGGAATTTTCAGCCTCGAGTTCCTTGTAAAGGTGTTCCCATGGTGTTCCTTATAAAAAAACGTGTATGAAAGATCTTTTGATACTACAATTGAATCAAAATAGGTTAAAAAAATTAGATCTTTAGAAACTAGACCTTGAGCTAGGTTCTTTAATAATAAATAGCTTGTGTGCTTCGCTTAATTCAATTTTCCTATCTTTTCTCCCATGTTTTGAATATTTTAATATTTTTTTCATCCAAGCTCCATCTGCACCAGTTTCGCTGACCTTTGATGGAAATAAGACAACGTTTTACCTTATGTGGAGAAAACCTCTGATGGTGAATGGAATTCTCAAGGAATATGAAATTAAATTGAAAAAGCTCGGGATTGTCGATGTAACTATTTTCACAGAATCATCTTCCACATTTTTCGACACCAAGATGAATTCTTCAAAAACGATCTATTTCAAGGTTAGTTGTTTTGATCAATTGATTATTTTACGACGCATTTTTGTGTTGTTAGCTCTTGCTTATCCTTGGGTCCCGTCGCACATATTCAAAGCTTTGCAGACAGTTGCATGTACACATTATTGAAGAATACACATTTTTTTAAGAAAGGCCTTTAAAAGGAAGTCGAAGCTGAAAGTTCCCCTAAATTAAGGAGCTTAAAGGAACTGTCGAGGCTCGGGTTGAAAACTAAGAATAACGTTTTCCAAGAACAAGTACTTTGTACAAATAAATAACAGAATAACAACATATTTCCAATCCTTCTTCCCCAAAAGACTCCATTTGTATTTAAAGTTAGGAAAGGAAGCAAGTTTATATGAATTTGCTGTAAAAATTCATATTCAAACATATCTCACGACAAGGAACAATATAAGGAACTTTCAGCCTCATTTTGTTGAAAAATTAAGAAACTCCAGCTTTAACTCAGACCAAAGCAATAAGCAGAGTACCGAAGTCGTGATGTCACAAATATCTATTTTTTAATATTCTCAATTTGCTCTTCATTTTTTGAAAAAGCAGATAAAAAAATGCAGAAATGTCGAAAATCAGTCGAATTTCTTAAATATTAGCTGAGATATGGCCACCCGAAGAAATACGTTTCAATTGGAAATCTTTGTATTTTTGCTCGGGTTCATAAAGTTTAGAGCCAGGCGCAAAATACAGTGATTTTCTATTGAAACAGACCGAAACAATAGTCTAAGGCGGAATTTATACCCAGATGCCAATCCAAACACACCAATCAGAAAGTGACGCCGAATTGGCATTGTGTCTTAACACCCATCATCTCGCGGGGTACAGGGGGAAGATATTAATTGAAGAGTCCAATTAAAATTGTTTCGGTCTGTTTCTGACGTTTGTACTCTCAGCCGTCAGTGTGTCTGACGAAAAAACTTTTAAGTATGTCGAGAGATGTTTCCGCAGTTTCTCGCAGTTTTGAATTTTCGTACCATTCAAAAATGGATAAGTTTTAGGCGATGTTAGCATTTAATTGTTTTGCCTTTAGATGTTGAGCAAAGTTATTGTTCAGCTTGGCTTGCTAACGGGAGGAATTAGTTTTTAATTGGGGCCTATTCCTTTATATATTTATATAAGAAATTTCTGTATTAAACTTTACATGATTTGTTTCTCAGGTGCGTGCATATACACAGTATTTGCATAACAAAGGTGGACTGGCTGGTGAATGGAGCGATTGGGTTGAAGCAAGTAAGTTTTTATGTTTCAAATCAGTTTAATCAAGTTCTAGCAGTTAGAAATTTTAGGATTAAAGCCCTGCCCTAACTTAAACTAAAGTAAAGTAAAGTTGCCGTTGTTGAGTCTACTACTAGCCTAGGGCTACTCAGTCGACTTTACACTTTACCCCTGGTCTGGATGCATAAGCATATAGCAGGGTGCAGCCACACACGGCGCTCATAACTACCGACCAGGTACCCATTTATGCAACTGGGTGGAGAGAGGCACATTTGTGTTAACAGCTTGCCCAAGGTTATTATCTCTGCAACACAAGTGGAAAGACCGTGGCTCGAACCCACAACATTTTCGTTGTGAGTCCAGCACGTTAACCACTGCACCACAGAGACCACTAACGATCAAATATTGCTGGTCAAACATCTAGAATGTGTCGAACATGCGTTTGCAACAAACAGTGTCTGGCCGTTTTGTCACGTCGCAAAAAAATACTCGTCAAGTTTTTTTGCTTTGTTTTCAAGCAAAAGATGTTTATGAACTTTTTCAAAAACATTGCTCAAACATTTTTATGTCAAATGGGAAGCATTTTGTTTTTTCTGACGTGGCAAAATTTCAAACATTGCTTGGAAAGCAAATTCCAGATATTTGATATGCACTGTTTAATAGTTTAGCCAGGGCCTCAGAATGCTGTTGATTATTGAAACACCTATCTTAAAGAATTTTCTGTTTTCACACTGGCTTTTCAAAACCGGCATAATTTAAGCCAGGTTAAATTTCCACCAATCAAGTTGATTCGATCTGTAGAATTGTCCAATCAGAACCCAAAATTTGTACAACTCCTTTATTTAAAACCGGTTCAACTTGTAGTGTGAAAGCAGTATAAGATGGAAGAAACTTCTTAATCTTAGGTAAAGATGGAATTCGTTTTAATTTCGACATAGTCATAAGGAAGTTTACTTTTCTTATGACTATGATTTCAATCTTTTCAAGCTACGATCGTCATCAGTATTTCATCCGATGAAACATTGAAGAATATTAATGATTAAGCAATATAAAATATAAAATTACAATGGTTTGTATCTAGTTGGTCGAATAACATACAACGTGGAATTCAAGCGATAATTTATTAGAGAAAACTTGTTACAATAATTTAAGTTAATTTGCTTCCAACCGGGCTCATACCAAGCATGAAATTGTTTTCAAGGCCATGGGAAGGAGACTCTAATTTGGGGAAGGGGGTGCTGAACAACTGAAAAGTACTGGGGGGCTCAAGCCCTACAGTCCCCCTTGCTTCCTGTAATATGCTATAGCTATAGATTTACTGCTTTCAATCGTCTATCTCATATTGCTGGACCTATTTTTCGTATAATCAGCTAAGTATTGACTCTTTCGTTTAAATTTTTTACTTTAGGGATCGGTAATATCTTTATGACCGTGTTGGGGTCGTCTGAATAGAAATGGTGGGGTAACTAGAAATACTTAATGTACTAAAAGGGTTAATATACCTTGAACACAAAGCTATATAGCTACCATCATAAAGCCAGATTCATTTAGTGATATTAAATTGAGGTTCTTAAAGCTTTTTCTGAAATCTTCAAAAAAGGGTCCACTGATGATAAGTCTAACTATAGACCTACTTCAGTACTTCCCGTCGTCTCTCGTTTGTTTGAAAAGCTACACGCTTTTTGTTATAAGGAACCACTTTATAAGGAACCTACATGTAGAAGGCCCGAAAATTTAAAGAACTTATACTACTAAAGCGAAAATCATTAAGGAACTTTTGAATGTTGAATACTTTTATCACTGCAAATAATCAAGAATCAGAAAGCCGGTTCCATTCATTTGCAGTCGAAAATCACATAAATTGTTGTTAAGCATGTATTCAATGTTTCTTTGAGTAGTCTAGAGCTTTGCTCACATGCAAATGTCTCTCTTTTATTGTTAAGACAACTGTATGTGCAGTTAAAATTAAGGAACTATTAAGGAACTTTTGGAACTACAATTGCCTCAAAAGAGGCCCAAAAATAAGGAACTTTAAGAACTAGGCCTTGAGGTAGGTTCCTTATAAAAAAAGCGTGTAGTCTTTGACCAGTTGCACTCCTATGTTGACAATAATCTGATATTCTTGGATCAGTCAGGTTTTCGTTCACTCCATTCAACGCTTACAAGTCTGCTCAGGTGCACGAATGATTGGTACCTTATCATTGATAAGGGTCAATACAAATTATATTATAATTGTATATTTTAATAATGTAATTTTTATCCTATAAAATATAGTATTTAAATGCATGGCCCCCTGTAAATCATTTTTTCTAACTGACGGGGCTACCATGCTTAAAAAAGTGAAAATGAAAATGAAATGAAAATGAAATGAAAATGAAAATGAAAATGAAATGAAAATGAAATGAAAATGAAATGAAAATGAAATGAAAATGAAATGAAAATGAAATGAAAATGAAATGAAAATGAAATAAGGACACTCTGTAATATGCTCACGCTTTCTGGCTTTGAAGAAATTAATTGTTACCAAAAATGTCGACCTTTTATTACCAAAGTAGGTGCAAGGGTGTAGAGTAATTCTTTACTCCCTTCAGCAGTTGGGTAACGAAAATTTTGTTCTCGCAATATGTGAAGTTAAATTTTTTTGAAAGAGCAGAATACTTTTTCTTCGGCCCCCGACCGGGCTTTAAATAATGATCGGTCCTTTTATGCAATTTTTGCTAAAATGGCCTATGTTTTTTTTTCAGAGCGAAAATTGCCACCAGTGGTGAAACCTAAGGATCTTCGTGATCGCCATTATGATTCTACGATGGCAATTGTTATCTCATTTGTTGTTATCTTGGTGTTGCTGGTTATACTCATCGTGGTGCTGTTTGTACTTTATAGAAGGTATAAGTCATTGTTTACCATTCAGTCAGAGGTCGAAATAACATAGCTATGTAAATAGATTGACTCAGGATCTTGTGAATAGGGAAATCTTTATTGCTGGCCTCAATTGCTAATTCTTTCAACCAGGCTTGCTAAAGAAACGAGGTACTTGGGCCACTTGACTAGTTTGCCACGGCAGGGGCTCTACATCGCTGTGCTAATGCCGAGTAGAGCCACTTGTGCATAGCTATGTATAAGGAGATAGACTCAGGATCTTGTGAATAGGGAAATCTTTATTTCTGGCGTCATTTGCTAATTCTTTCGACCTGGCTTGCAAAGAAATGAGGTATTTTTAGACTTATTACACGAGTTCCAGTTATCGCAGCTACCATCTTTAGTTGTTATTGTTGTCGGATGGCTGCTAAACTCAGAGTACCGAATTGCTGCAGTCGTTGGTCCGGATTTTATGAGCGAAACATGAGACTCGTGTAATAAGTCTAAGGAACTTTGACTTTGGCCATTTGACAAGTTTGCCACGGCACTCGGCAGGGGCTCTACGTCGCTGTGCTAATGCCGATTCACTTCGATCGTACCAAGATTTATCATTGAGCTAAAATCCCGGGGGGGGGTGCACTAATATATTTTTGAATCGAGGATGTGCCTGCCAGTGGGGCGTCATTTCTTCGGAAAATTCTGAGAATGGGATATAGGATTGTCTGTTAAAGTTCCAAAATGGGGTAGCAGGCAGGTTAATTTTTTTCCGAAAAGGATGTGCTTTGTGTCTAATTTTACCCTTAAATGGTTTGGTTTCACAAAAATTTCCAGAAGAATTTCCAGAAAGGGTATTACTTTTAAGGAAGGAAAAGTCCGGAAAGGATACCAAAAATTTTGTTTGGCAGGCACACCCACGTACTTATGTGAGGTAGGTGCACCCCCGGGGCTAAAATCGCTGATTGATTCTGACGTCGGGCTACGGCCATGTCAGATGTTATTTCCCTGACACGACGAGGCTCAGCAAGATGCATGTACAAGGCTGTTTTAGCTATCTGTCATATCGATTGATATGGCATGGCACTTGACATGAATTTCTTGCAGCTTCTCTCGCGTACTAGACTGTATGAATCGTTGGACCAGTGAACCATGAACTGATACTCTTCAGTACAAAGAAGGTGGTGGAAACCAACATTGTTTTTGAAGCCTTCACACCTTCCTAGCCTATTAGGACTCGTTTATCAGTTTTCCCAGATTTTCAATATGAGCAAGATCTTTTCTCATCGGAAAGTTCCCAGTTTTTTTCTTTGGCCTTCCATCTTGAGTTAGAATAGTTTATTTGCGGTGCTCCGTCATTTCCTGGTTTATTGCAAATGCCGAATGTCAGTTTGGCGCCAAAACCAAAATGTGGTTGTCGTCAATGCTAAAAAGTTTCCCACAATGCAATACTTTGATTTTAACACGGGATGAGATACCGAGTTGAGTTCAGCCCGTGCTGAGTTTCAACTTGCCCTCCTCTGTGTAAACGCAGTTAAGGATTATGGCGTCAGTCGAGATGAAACTCAACCCGTGTTGAACTCAGCATGGGCTGAAATTTCTCATGTAAAGGGCTTCTTTTTCTACGACTGTACAAGCAACTCACGAGTCAAACTTCCCACCCACCTCATTTTTACATATTCAATTTGAAGCTTATTCCCTTTATTAGTCCACAACCTTTTATTTGGCACTGATGCGTACATGAAAATCCTCATACCAGGCAACATAAAGCTTTCTCTAAACGCATCCTTAATTCGCTGAGTGTCCTTGTTTTAAAAGTGATTTTATTGGGTAATAAAGATTTAAAGTCAGTCATTACACGAAGGTTTACTCTTGCTGCTCTGCAATTAGTCACACCAGAATACCGCTTCTACTAAGTTTATAAATTTAGAAAATATAACAAACAATTTTGGATGATATAGGATTTGATTCACGAAATACTAAATTGAACTTTGTTTATCAATATACTTTAGTGGCCTAAGTGCATTCAGTGGCGTAGCGGAAGTCTGTGGGGCCCTTAGTGACGTATTGGGACTGGGGCCCCTTGTAACCATGTCTAATTAGGAACTAGGAAGCAGAAATAGGAAATAAGGACTTGAAAATAGGGGTCACGCACAAGGACATAGGGACTAGGAAACTGCAAGTATGTGGAAAGCTTTTTGGAAGTTCATATTTTTTTGACGGTTGCAACAATCACTTTAATTATTACACAAAGGAATGTCAGATTTTCAAAACTTCAGGTAATGATAAGCTAAACCTACTCTAAAGAATCATAAACTTTGCAATATCTTATGACTTATTCACTTACAAGCAGTTGTCATATAAGAAAATATCCGTATTTCATCAAGAAAGATCGATTCATAAAGAGATAATTTTAAAGTTGGGAGCCTCTTGGAGCTCCTTATCAGCGAGGGCCCTTAGTGGTATGCCCTAAAGGTAACCACAGTCGGCTACGCCACTGAGTGCATTGAGCGTATGGAAAAAGTGAATTTGTGAATTGTGAATCCCGTCTTTTTTTCGTTATCTACAAGAAAAATGTATATCTTATACATAGAGTTTGAATTATTTTTTATCTTTAGACGGCAACAGCGAAATACCATGCATAAACTTGAGGTGGAGATGGATTGTGTTGTTGATGATGGAGAAGATGAAGATATTAATATCGTACCTAGTGAAAGGTTACCCCTCACAAGACACTTAGGCAGCCATGGTAAGAATACGTATACTAAGACGACTACACTTTTAACTAAAATCATCTTTTTATTTAAGAGAAGAAGTCACTATTGAGGGCTTTTTGGTTTTGCCAGAAAGCATTTTCTTTTCAATTAATTGAGCTAAATCGATGCGGAAATTCAAAACTAATGATTGCAGCCGCTTTACGAGAGGTAGTGCAGGGCCTAAGCGTGACAAAAGCTTTCCTTGAATGCCTGCAAGGGCCATATGGCCCAGCATACTTAAAAGTAATTTTAAAGTCTCAGGTGTGAGAAAACTATGAAAACAGGTTATAAATACAAACTAGAAAGCTTGATAAGGGTCACAGTATTTTTTATTCTGTATAAAAATGAACTTTCATACCTGAAATGAGCTCTCCGATGTGACCACCACAGCAAGGTGGAACTACTACTTAGATAATTCTTCCTCGTGCTCAAGTACTTTATGTCAGGCTCATGAAAACATGGATAATTGCGCAGTAGGCTCTGAGCAACCTGTCTTTACAGGGATTCAGGGATATCTTTTGATTGGATGATTTTATACACTTTGAAACATGCGTGGGCAATATGGCCCTTCCCGGCATGAAATGGTTAAGAAATTTTCTTTTCAATTAATTGAGC
>JACTAT010000169.1:192944-217394 GCA_014526335.1 Chrysaora quinquecirrha | reverse complement strand
CTAATAAATTATCGCTTGAATTCCACGTTGTATGTTATTCGACCAACTAGATACAAACCATTGTAATTTTACATTTTATATTGCTTAATCATTAATATTCTTCAATGTTTCATCGGATGAAATACTGATGACGATCGTAGCTTGAAAAGATTGAAATCATAGTCATAAGAAAAGTATACTTCCTTATGACTATGTCGAAATTAAAACGAATTCCATCTTTACCTAAGATTAAGACGTTTCTTCCATCTTATACTGCTTTCACACTACAAGTTGAACCGGTTTTAAATAAAGGAGTTATACAAATTTTGGGTTCTGATTGGACAATTCTACAGATCGAATCAATCTGATTGGTGGAAATTTAACCTGGTTTAAATTATGCCGGTTTTGAAGAGCCAGTGTGAAAACAGAAAATTCTTTAAGATAGGTGTTTCAATAATCAACAGAATTCTGAGGCCCTGGCTAAACTATTAAACAGTGCATATCAAATATCTGGAATTTGCTTTCCAAGCAATGTTTGAACTTTTTGCCACGTCAGAAAAAACAAAATGCTTCCCATTTGACATAAAAATGTTTGAGCAATGTTTTTGAAAAAGTTCATAAACATCTTTTGCTTGAAAACAAAGCAAAAAAAACTTGACGAGTATTTTTTTGCGACGTGACAAAACGGCCAGACACTGTTTGTTGCAAACGCATGTTCGATACATTCTAGATGTTTGACCAGCAATGTTTGATCGTTAGTGGTCTCTGTGGCGCAGTGGTTAACGTGCTGGACTCACAACGAAAATGTTGTGGGTTCGAGCCACGGTCTTTCCACTTGTGTTGCAGAGATAATTGCCTTGGGCAAGCTGTTAACACAAATGTGCCTCTCTCCACCCAGTTGTATAAATGGGTACCTGGTCGGTAGTTATGAGCGCAGTGTGTGGCTGCACCCTGCTATATGCTAATGCATCCAGACCAGGGGTAAAGTGTAAAGTCGATTGAGTAGCCCTAGGCTAGTAGTAGACTCAAAAACAGCAACTTTACTTTACTTTAGTTTACGTTAGGACAGGGCTTTAATCCTAAAAGTTCTAACTGCTAGAACTTGATTAAACTGATTAAAAACATAAAAACTTACTTGCTTCAACCCAATCGCTCCATTCACCAGCCAGTCCACCTTTGTTATGCAAATACTGTGTATATGCACGCACCTGAGAAACAAATCATGTAAAGTTTAATATAGAAATTTCTTATATAAATATATAAAGGAATAGGCCCCAATTAAAAACTCTTTCCTCCCGTTAGCAATCCAAGCTGATCTAAAATGGTAGCAAAAACCAATGATACAGCGACCCAAGAACCTGACACGAGATAATTTGCATTGTTCTCAGTGAGGCGAAATTCAGCAAAGTGGAAAACTGGCAAAAGCCGCTGTTTTTATAAAGGTTCAGTATGGAATGTCTTAACAACGGGAAATTTAAGAGCCCAACCTCGTCCCCAGGGCGAATAGGCCTCTTCGTGAAACTCCGCTGTCCATATTCGACCCTGGCATCGGCCTTGTCTATTCGCAATTTGATTGGCTGTTCAGACAATAGAAATCTAAAGTGACGTCACAGTTTCTTCAAAATTTCACACCGAAATAGGCCGAAAACTATGTGAAAACATAGCAATGCTGTCGCAATGTCCGAAGGACCATAATAATAATCATCATTACCATTATCATAATCGTTATCCTTATTGTCAGCATTATCATCACCATCAACATCATCATAATCATCACCAACGCCGATCAACGCAACAGTAGTCATTATGTCATTTTCTTCTTTGTTATTGATATCATCATCAACATTCTTTATGGTAATAGCGACCCATCAGTTTTAAGGAGCATAAGCAGAGATTTGTGTGGGACTTCGAGAATCTTCTCGACAAAAACCTAGTCACGTCTCAGTAAATGTCTCGTGAAATTTCTCTCCAAATATTTCCATAACGCAGTTGGCTGCTCTCATTACTCTCGGGATTTTGCCACTAAATATCCAATTATGCTATAAGGATCTTGAATATTCTGAAACCACCAGCTAAAATTGAAATTTGGCAACAATATCCAGATCGCAACAAACGACTCCACTCTGCACGATGATAAATTACTCTATTATGCAAATGGCTTCGAGAATTTTCTGATTGGACGAAACAACCTAATTATCTAAATAAGAACTTCGACAACTTCTGTCAAATATTTCGGCCACTATGAATCATCTACTTGTTTCATCTACTTGTTTACAAATTCCGTAATTGCTGCTCACCTAATTTGTTCAATGACGACCAATTACGGCAACTTCAAAGTTTAGTTCCTCGCATTTGTGGTTTATCTATTGTTACATTTTGGCAGAAAAAGCGTCTGTGTGTCTATGGATTGATACATACATACATACATACATACATACATACATACATACATGCGTTCCACAAACACCCTCTCATTATGTCCTTCGGACATAAAAACATCTATAAAAACCAAAAAATGATGCTACATGAGATATTGTATTTTGCCTGAGAGTTATCAATGAAATTCTTTGCGTTTCCTTTCGAAGAACATCTGCTTTCAGAACCTTCATCATGTTTTGATGCCTAAGCCAAATTTTCCAATATTTTGGCAGATTTTTGTGGCCGGTATCAGGGCTCAAATCGATTTGACGGTTGAGATTCGAGGAAGTACTATTTGGGCCTGGGGACGAGGTTGGTAAGAGCCAAATGGACGAATACAGCGTTTACGGCAATTCCACGGCCAAATTTTTAAAAATTTTTCGAAAAAAATTCTGATTTTTTTGGCCCAAAGCTTTACGCATGATCCGAGTAATAAAGAACAGAAAGAATTTTTCGTCTAACTTGCAAGGAATTTCTGAAATCTCAATATATCTTCGAAAATATTCCCGATTTCCGTCCTGAGCCCAAATAGAAATTTTCCTTTTTGCCAGTATTTCCTCTTTGCCAGTACTTTCGATTGAAGGTGTAATCCTGTAACGCTGTGGCGTCGTGGTGTAATCCAGCTGACTCGTCTTGTCAGAAGCTCAGTGTGGTCAGGGTTCGAGCCCAGCCACGGTAGCGTCACAGTCAGGGTCGAGGTTTCGATTAGTTAACCTACTACTGAGATCCTAGTGACTGGCGCTAAAACACCATTTCACCTTCACCTTCACCTCGCTCGATTGATTTTGCCTCACCGCAGGACAATGGCGATATATGAGATATGTCATGCAAAAACCCAAAAAATCAAGGAAAAAGCAATAACTTTGCTCAACATCTAAAGGCAAAACAATTAAATGCTAACATTGCCTAAAATTTATCAATTTTTGAGTGGTACGAAAATTCAAAACTGCGAGAAACTGCGGAAACATCTCTGGACATACTTAAAAGTTTTTTCGTCAGACACACTGACGGCTGAGAGTACAAACGTCAGAAACAGACCGAAACAATTTTAAATGGACTCTTCAATTAATATCTTCCCCCCTGTACTCCGCGAGATGGTGGGTGTTAAGACACAATGCCAATTCGGCGTCACTTTCTGATTGGTGTGTTTGGATTGGCATCTGGGTATAAATTCCGCCTTAGACTATTGTTTCGGTCTGTTTCAATAGAAAATCACTGTATTTTGCGCCTGACTCTAAACTTTATGAACCCGAGCAAAAATACAAAGATTTCCAATTGAAACGTATTTCTTCGGGTGGCCATATCTCAGCTAATATTTAAGAAATTCGACTGATTTTCGATATTTCTGCATTTTTTTATCTGCTTTTCCAAAAAATGAAGAGCAAATTGAGAAATTTAAAAAATAGATGTTTGAGACATCAGGACTTCGGTACTCTGTTCTTCAATAATGTCTGCAAAGCTTTGAGTATGTGCGACGGGAACCAATGATAAACAATAGCTAACAGCACTAAAATAATCAATGGCTTAGTACAGCTAACCTTGAAATAGATCGTTTTTGAAGAATTCATCTTGGTGTCGAAAAATGTGGAAGATGATTCTGTGAAAATAGTTACATCGACAATCCCGAGCTTTTTCAATTTAATTTCATATTCCTTGAGAATTCCATTCACCATCAGAGGTTTTCTCCACATAAGGTAAAACGTTGTCTTATTTCCATCAAAGGTCAGCGAAACTGGTGCAGATGGAGCTTGGATGAAAAAAATATTAAAATATTCAAAACATGGGAGAAAAGATAGGAAAATTGAATTAAGCGAAGCACACAAGCTATTTATTATTAAAGAACCTAGCTCAAGGTCTAGTTTCTAAAGATCTAATTTTTTTAACCTATTTTGATTCAATTGTAGTATCAAAAGATCTTTCATACACGTTTTTTTATAAGGAACGCCATGGGAACACCTTTACAAGGAACTCGAGGCTGAAAATTCCCCAAAAATTAAGGAACTTTAAGGAACTGTCGAGGCTCGGATGAAATACTAAGAAACTCTTTTTTAAAGAACAAGACGGTTTGTACGAAAAAGGAACAGAAGTACAACATATTTCCCATCGTTCTTTCCCAAAAGGTCCATTTATACTTAAAGTTAGAAATGAAGAATAGTTTATATGAATTAGTATTTATATCCCAGCCACGACAAGGAACAGTATAAGGAACTTTCAACCTCATTTTGTTGAAAATCAAGGAACTACAGCCTCAACTCAGACCAAAGGTTCCTTATAAAAAACGTGTAGTTCCTCAATCCAAACTGCATATTTAGTGCCAGTGTATCAAAACAAGTTAGCACACAGAGCATATCATAAAATAGCTAAGTGTATTAAATTACGGGATTGTATACCAGAAATTGCGGTAAACCACAGCACAGCAAAAAACAGCACAGCAAAGTACAGCGCAAAAAGCAGGAAATAGCAGAGCAATTAGTAACAAAGAAATTGTCAGAGTCTACACTTGGAAGATTTTGAGGACTCGAAGTTTCCTTATTTACAAGAGAATTAAGTACTCAAAGATTCGTAAAGGAATCTTAAAGAGCCTGATAGTTTGTCAAAGGTTTCTTGAATAGCCAGGATAATGGTTTATTGAATTTTGATGTGGCAGAACATTACAATAGTACAGAAAATTAAGCAAAGTATATGTAGCATGGAATAAATTTACAAGGCACTAACAGCAGAGCGACGATTCTAACAGTATAGAGTATCAAGCTGAAGGGAAGAAAGTGCAGCAAAGCACGAAGTAGACATGCAGATCACATAGCTTAGGTACTACTCAAGCGTACTGCCTATCCTTGGGTAACAATCTATATACCACAGCAGAGCACAAATTCGCTTGATCTAGCACTCCTTTGAAATCTAAATTGGTGAAAAATAATCAGCGTTGCCTAGAGAGAAAGCCAGGAAAAAAACTCAACTCTACAAAAATCTACAAAAATGCCTTACACGAGACAAAGCATTGAAGAACAAATAATGTATACAAATACTGTAGTAATGGATGCAAATAATAAAAATAATACCTGCTTGCCCTGTCCTAAGAATCTGCGGTGCACTGAAATTGCCCATGCCAGCGTAGGTCACTGCAGCAATGCGAAATGCATACTGCGTGTATGGCATTAAACGATCGATTCTGAATTTACATTCTGGACATTTGAAACGGTTTGCCGATTTTATAATTGTTTTCTCAGTAGGGATGTCACGTGATACTCTTTGTGATGCAGTGGCACTTTTCCATTTGATTATGTATTCTGTGATTCTACCATTATGGTCTTTAAAAGGAGGTTCTTTCCAACGCAGTTCAATGTATGTTGAATGAATAATGCCTCCTGTGATTTCGTATGGTGTTGCTGTTGGAGCTACAAAGAAGATATTGTCATTATACCTCTATGTTTGTCAACCTGTAAATTTATATTGACATATATACTTTTATAGGCACGGTACCCCTCGTCATAACCTTACAACTACATTCAGGGGGCTTTGATAGGGAACTAATCACACATACATACATGAAAGTTTGCCTAAATTGTACTGTTTTACTTTTTATTAAAGGGAATAAGAAAGGGCGTCTCATTTAAACCAAGTTAGAGTTTTCTCCTGCTTCCCAGTTTTCTGTCATTTCGCAGAATTAGTTAGCCATGTCCCCACTTCATCATAATATTTCGATACCGAATTCGTATAAAGCATCTTTAGTTCAAAACTTCACTGTCCTGGCGCTTTATTAAATTGTTCATTTCGTGAGCGTTCAAAACTGAGAGGGCATCTGTTCACTTATCATGGTCAATGCCCTTTTACAATTTGTTCGTACGAAAATTTTGAAACCAAATTCAGATTGAAAAATCGCTCGGGGTGAAAATTTACACCCTCAGTCATTTTTCACGGTCAAATCCCTTATAACTTTTCAAACTTTTAATCGCTATAAAATGACCATCGTAAGGACGAGAAGCGTAAAAATTTGCCCAAACACTAAAACGAAGGTGTTGAATTCGAATCTGACGTCGAAATACTTGTGACACAATTTTAAAATTTTTTGAAAACGAGGCCCTTAGTTGAAAAGACGTATACCAGCAGAATGTACCTGCTTCGCAGCTCTGGTGGTCCTTTGCTACTCGAAACGCTCCTTTCAAGCCATGAAATAAAACTGAAGAGGCACTAACCGTCAATGCAATCTTAAAGATTTAGTACCTATGTTTCATGAAATAAACAGTACGGATTCGAGGACAGTTTGGACCTAGATTTAGTCTTAGCATTGGAAAAAATCTGTAATGCCGGTAGGAACGAAGGTGTAGGCCTACAAGCACGGTTGTTAAATAAATTAAGATTTATCGCATATAAGATTATTTGAGACAGCAACAATACAAGAAGAAGTTTACCTGCTTCGTTAGTTGATATCAGCTGGGTATGAGCCTTGCTACTCTGATAATGAGTGTTCACAGCTTTGATTGATAACTGATATTGACTCCATGGTTTCAAATCTTTGAAAATGAAGCTCGTCCGCGTTTTGTTGACATTCACAAATCTCACTATTTGCTGGATATCTAGGATCTTTGTGAAAGGCATATTTCCATAAGACATTTGCAAAAGGTCTAGATCGTATTTTAGGATCTCTCCACTCTCTTGAGGTAGTTTCAAAGGCTGTTGAAAAATTGATTCAGACTTGTTACTAAATGGAGATTGTAAGTAAACCAATTGATAGTATAACGCTAGCAGGGTAAAGCTATGGCTAAACTAGGAGACATGTCGAGTGCGACACTTTATTCGGCGGGTCTCACAGGGTGGCTAAGCATGCGAGTGACAAGCGAGCAACATGTCCCGGAGTCATTTGCATGTTGCGGAAACAAGAAATGTTTCTGTTGTCTCCCAGAAACTTTGACGTGTCTCTTGGTACAAATTTTGCCGCGCGCTACAAAGTTTCCGAGATGGCTAAACTGCGAAACACCGAAGGGACATCATTGTCGCGCGCGACTTGTCTCCTAGTTTAGCCAGGCCTTAAGTTATCGAAAGAAATCTTGTTTAATTGAGAATTATAATGACATGGCAAGTAATCTACTTTTCAGGGTATAAACGTCAGAAACAGACCGAAACAATTGACTGAGGTAGAATTTATACCCAGATGCGGATCAAAATGCGAAAATCAGAAAAAGTGAAACTGAATTGGTATGGTGTTTTGATTACTAATCAGCATGCGCGATACAGCGGGATGACGAATTAAACTATAATTGAAGATTCCAAGTGAAAAAACTAAAACTTTAGTATTTATCTCTTACTTAACCTACTTGTTAGCCCATATCGTACCTCTGTAGTTTTTTAATTGTAGAACATTCATCATATGATATATTGTCGAGTTATAAAAAAAAACAAAGAACAGGGTTTTGGTTTTGATGTGGACAGACTCTGAAACGCCTTAATGGAATACTGTTCTTGCTGCCAATTACACGCTTTTTTATAAAGAAGCTAGCTCAAGGCCTAGTTCTTAAAGTTCCTTATTTTTGGACCTCTTTTGAGACGATTGTAGTCCCAAAAGTTCCTTAGTATAGTTCCTTAAATTTAACTGCAAATACAGTTTAATGACTACTATACGGAGACACTTGCATGTAAGCAAAGCTCGAAACTAATCAAGGAAACAATTGATGCATGCGTGACATATAATTTACTTAATTTTCGACTGTAAATGAATGGAACCGGCTTTCTAATTCTTGATTGTTTGCAGTGATAAAAACATGCAACATTAAAAGTTCTTTGATGATTTTATCTTTAGTAGTATAAGTGTTTTCAATTATCGGGCTTTCTACATGTAGGTTCCTTTAAAAGTGGCTCCTTATAAAAAAGCGTGTATTCGAAAACAATTCTCGTTGCAATTGTCGGAAAAGCAGGGTGATCAAATAAAGTTTGAGCTATGGCGAAATCATGCCTAAGGCTAAATTGATGCTGTGTATTCCCGGTTGTTGCTGTGCTTCCAAGTATCTCCTAACATGTATCTGCTATTTCTCGCCGTTTTGACATTTTGTACAACTCAAAGGCTAATATTATTTTCTTGAATGTTCGCACAGGTTTCAAAGTTCCTTCATAAGGTAAAAACGTCTAGCAACGTAACAAATCTTAGTTCTGGAACTTTCTTGGATTTTGAAGGAGAATTTACGAGAAAGTCTCTTAATGGTTTCTTAAACTTTTGGATGGCAGAAAAATATAATAGCGCAGAAAACTAACTCAGAAGATTTTACTGTGTATAAAGTACTCAGTTTACAGCTATTACATAAAAAATTCTGTTTCGCTTGTACAGCAGAACTGACTTTTGAATAGTCAATTGATGCATCCCTGAAAATCTGAAAGCAGTAAGCAGATAAAGGCATAAAAAAGGCGAAAATCTATTTTGCAACGTTCAAGACTATTCCTTACCTCCCACTGAACAAAAATACTGCGGCTTGTTGGAGAAATTTTCAGAATCTTCGGGGCGTCACCAGGTGCTAAAACGAAAAAGTTCGATTGTCAAAACTAAAAGGTGCTTGAGCTGATCTTTCCTTGACAATTTCTATACAATTCAGTTATTTGGCATGAAGAGTAAAAAACCTAAAATACATTACATTAAAAACTACCAAAGCTGTATCCTACAAGAGAGAGAAACGCGAGAAAAACAGGGGATATCTAGCTTTACAATTTGCTTACCAATATAGGAGAAGCAATGTCGATATGTTTTACAGTCATTTGATGTTGACTTTTCTCTGTTTTGCACATTTACACATTCACATTCAGCGCTAAAATACTGAAATGAAGCTCCATTCTCATTTCCCAAAGATTCATATCTGTCACCTAATTCGTGTTTGAGAGGGTGAACATAAAATAGCAACGGGATGTAATGACGAAAGGGTAACGAAAAAGCTCAACATTCTCTCAGCAAAGATAAACTTCTTTGAACCAACCAAACATCAAATTAAATGATATTTGCGGACAATTACGGCGATAATCGGTACTGAATAATCGGTAGAGCATACTGTTTGGTCTTGGAATCCGTCTACATCAAAATCAAGAAGCGGGATTTTTGTAGAAAGAAAGAGTTCGTTTTTTCGCTTGGACTCCTCAACTTATCGCATCGGTTCATCTTACTGTACCCCGTGAGCTGATGTAGAACATGCCCAACTGTCACAAAATGTGCGTCAACTAGTTGCCGTCACAAAGGAGCTAGTTGGGATAAATTAGTTCCAACCAGTCACCGATCAGCAGTCGGCAATGCGTAACTTCGAAATAAGCCTGGCTTCACACAGCAAAATGGATGCATCAAATCAAATAACAGTACGATTTTTCTTTATTTACGAACATGCTTTTGTATATATAAAGGCCTGTTGAATCAGCAGACCAGTGACAATTAAAGCAAAAAATATTTTTTTATTTTCGAAAACATTTATCGATAGCACAACAATAATCATCAGTTCGGTACGGTGTTTTTATAACCATGGGATAAAGCATAAATGTTGTGTTTATAACCATGTAACAGACTGACGGTGATAGTTGTTCTATCGAAATACGTTTGCGAAAAATAACAAGCTAAAATGATCCAGAAGCACTATTGTCAAAAAGCAACTGGAAATTGTGCATCAATAGCCCAAACAATGGCTCTAATGGAATTCTTAGGATGATTAGTATTGTTACACATTGTCCGTTGCTCAAGCATTGTTTAGTGAGCGAGTTAGTGAGTTAGTGACATTCCACACCAATATGTTCGAATTTCTATGAACATAAAAAGGGTTGCTCTGTTTCTGTATATAGGCTCTGTATATATTTGCAGGTCCACATCTACAGTATTGTAGTCAATTTTTAACCTGCGTTACCGAATAAAAAATGTGTGTATGTATGTATGTTAAGAACAATACCAAGATAAAATATGTTCCCATACGAATTTATAGAAATGTCTTACCTTGTGGCAAGGTCATGAATTCTCTTATCACCGGCGAGCTTTCCCATAGAACTACTTTACGAGAATTCTTCACTTGGGTTCTTAGTTCCAGTCTATATTTCACATTCGGTTTTAAATCACCCACCACGAACTGTAACGCAGAGCTTTCGGCGTAATAATTTCGCATATTCGTAGGTGGGATTTTCTCTGCTATTGAGATTCTGTAGTAAACGTTTGATTTGTCAACATCTCCAGCCTTCTTAGGCGCAGACCATGCAATTGTGCATTTATCACTTTGACATTCTTCGCTCGGAGCTTCTGGTGTGCCAGGGAGCTCTGCAAAAAACAACTTAATGAAATCGATGTTTTGATGCAATGCAGTTACCAAGAAAAACCAAAATAATTCTTTCAGGGGCTAGGCTACTCATTGTTTTTATTGAGGATTCTGAAGGGAATTCTTGGAACACTTAAAAAACAGAGGACGAAAAGAAAAGGCCGCCATTTTTGCCGAAGCCAGTATTAGTCGTGGTAGAAGCGGGGGAGAGTGATACTTGGCTTTTTGTTTTATTATCTATTTCTACATGATATCCAGTCAGAAATTAACAGTTTACATAAACTAATAAATGTCATACAATGTAATGAACTAGCTAATAATGAAAAACAAAATTTTAAAACTCAGTTTCGGATAGGGACGTGCTGCCCAAGAAACAAAATGCCTACACATATTTTTACCCAAATCCTGAAAATGTCCAAAATACACGAATAACAAATAAAACAAAATATAAACAAAGGAGACACAAATATGCGAGCTGAGGCAGAGCAATATTCTTATTATAGTCTTGAAAATAGGATGATTTGTATGAGAATATTCTTAGAAAAACAATAATCTTAGAAAAACAAAAAAAGTGTACCTACCTAATACAAAATTGACTTCTTTCGACTGTGAAGCTTTGATCGAACTGTTGTAGAGGTAATTTGCAGAGCAGACGAAAGAAGTTTTACAAACGATATCACCATTAACAGAACAGTTAAGCGTATTAATCACATCAGCAGCGTTGGGTTTAAAGTATAGCGATTTCTTGTGCAAATAATTTAGTAATCCTTCTTTATTTCCACCATTTGTTTCTTCTGTTTTCTCAGTCCACTTTTTATTACTACGATTGATCCAGTTGATTGCTGTTGGTGCTTGTGAACGAACTTGACATGCAAGAATTGTTTCACTTTTGACGTTTGCTTCCACTGCAGAAAGCTGGCCTTTATTGATAATTATATTAAGGGTTACATCTAGAAAAGACAGAAAAAAAACTAAAGTAGCTTTTAAAACCTTGTACAAGCTATTTTAGACCAGAAAAACTTGGCACCAAGTAGACTTACTACACGTATCCTAGTTACTGCTAACAGCTGAACTCAAAACCACTCAAACTAGTCCTCTCTGAGCAAACAGCTGTTTTGTTGTTATTGTTGTTCTTGCTGTTTGCGAAGAGAGGGAATCATACAATACGTTTAGGCCCCAAGTGCAGCTTCAGTTGTTCTGAGAATATTTTGCTAGCTAGGCCTTTTTTGAATTTTCATCCCATCTATACGATTACTTCAAATCTGCAACTGAAAGCGCAACTCTTGAAAGCGTGATAGTGCTATTCGGTCCAAAGCAACTAGTATGACTATAGGAATCATGAGGCCTTCAACAAACTATATAAGTATAGAAGACCAGAAGTCAAGGATGAGACTGAATGAGATTGTTGTTTCGATCTCTGACGCTTTCTCTCAGATATTTTGCCAGATCGTTGTTTCATTTAGGGGTTTTCAATCTTTCCATATCAAAACCAAAAGGCCAGTTCTGTATGGACAGAAAGAGTTCGTTATCACACTTAGACTTTTCAATTAATTTAACTGGTCATTCTACCCTATCCCGTGGGTTGGTTGATGGTTTTTTAAAACAAGACAAAATCCAGCTTTAGGTTTTTTATTGGTGTATTACGACACGCATATCTTGGCATAGGATAACAAAATCTCTAACAAAATTGATTCTTTCGGTCTTTTTCAGACGTTTTAACCTAAGGAGTGTCAGATGAAAAAAGCTCTAATGTAGCTATATCAAAAAATGTTTCTGCTTTTTCGTATTTTTTAAATTTTGTACCATTCAAATACAATTGGAATAATAATTACTGTATGACTTCCAGAAGTTGCAAAAAAGAGCAGAAGGTTTCAAACTTCTCAGAACTGTACCATTTTAAGATTGCTGAAAAGACTAAATGTCAAGACATCCCTGAAGTATCCAAAGAACAAAATCAACAAAGGAATAGGTTGAAAGATCTTTTGAAGTCTGAGAAATTGTCTATTTTGACAGAATGGGATCCAAAGCCAGTTATTCAAGCACCAATCAACTCTACTGTAAACTTCTCAGAAAATTCCCTTTAGAATACGCTCTAAACCATGGAAATGAGGTAGTGAAATAATAGAGTTTGGTTAGTACCTACCTTTTCTGAAATCAACTTGGATATTTCTTGAATCAGTAAGACTTTTATCAAACAAATAATAGGCTTTACAGGAATAATTCCTCTTGCAGGTGACTTGATTATATGACTTGTCCAAAGCGCAAGTATCATCATAAGTAATCATTGAGCTTGGACTTCTGAATGAAATAACCCTAGACTCGTTGTGTAGAATCCCAAGGGTATGTTTTGATTGACCAAAATCAGATGACATTGTATCATTAGGTGGCTTGATAAGCTGGACATTCATCTCCACTTGGCCACTAACATTGCATATAGCTTTGCCTGTTTCTTCATTATTCAGTTTCAAATAGCTTGGCTTTAGGTTTACAGATGGAGCTAGCCCTGTAACAAGAAATAATGTCTGGAGTTACAAGTAACAATACCAGTACTTTACAAAGGTCCTTGTAAAAATAAACCCCTGAAATTAGTGGGCTATTCTGCTATTCCGGCCTTTTCGTTTCAAGCGAGCAATCGCGTCAACACGCAGGCAAATGTACTCACGCGAGCTTTTTACCGCTTCATTTCATTCATTTTCAGTTTGAAATTCTTAAAGCACAGTAGCCCCGTCAGTCGGTTAAACTGATTTTCAGGGGGCTATGCTCAAAGCTTTACAAATAAAAATCTACTAATTCTAAAAAGTAAAATGAGAGGAAACTAATTACAAATATCGAGACAATATACTTAATTTTTTTAATAAGCAACTGGTCAATAAGCATCAAGGGCTGAAATTTTGTTAAAATTGTTGGTGAAATTGCTTTCAGGCCTAAACAAGAGCCTTGTGGAACACCACAGTTGATGCTTCTGAATTCAGACTCTGCTCCATTAACCTTAATGAATGGATGCCTATTGCTGAGATACGATTGACACCATTGAAGTTCAAGGCCTTTAATTCCGTATTTAGATAACTTTCAAATAAGAATGACATGATCAGACGTGTCAAAAGCCTTTCTTAGGTCACTGAAAATATTAGGGGTAAATTTCCCACATTCAATATTAAGGAACCAGTCATTTGTGCTAGAAAGCAAGCAAGTTACAGTGGAATGCAGTGCCCCAAAGCCTGACTGGTCAGAAAACAGAAGTTTACTTTTGTCCAAATAATCATATAGTTGATAGCTATCAAATTCTCGAAGAATCTAGCAAGAAATAGGAGTACCGAGATCAGTCTATAATTGGAACGATCATTTTTGTCTCCACTTTTAAAGATTGGGGCAAACTTGCAGTTTTCCGATTTTCAGGAAAGTTATGAGTAGCAATTGACAAGTTGAAAATATCACAGAGAGACTCTGCAAAAACAGGGAAAGTGATCTTTAGGAAGTGATTCACGATGCCGTCAGGACGGAAACCTTTGGATGTTTTAAATTTACAAAATACCATTCTTATTTGAAGAACATCAAAGGTTTGCAATTTAAACTGTAGATTTTTAAGATTAGAACACCTACCTGATAGACAACCATAAATTTCTAATCTCAGGCACAGAATTTTCTTTCCTTCTGGGAACTTGGGCAATATTTGGATGTACCTGGCCATAACATGCTGTAAATGATTCTCTACAGTGCTGTTGGCATCAGCATTTGCAAAAAATTCCTAAAAAACAATACAAACATTCACGATAAGGGTTCAATTGCTCAGAGGGAATCGGAAAAGATTGCTCACAAAATTTAACCTGTACAACATAGTGAATATAGGGTTCTTTTGCAGTGTTATGAATGATAGCATGCTGCTGAAGACAATATGGTAAAGATGAATGAGATGATGATGACCATGATGATGATGATTATTATTATTATTATGAACATGATAACAGTTTTAATCATGATGATTATGATCATGATGACAATGATGATGGTGATGATGATGACAAAGATTATGGTGATGATGATGACAAAGATTATGGTGATGATCATGTTGATCCTGATGATGATGATCATGATGATCATGATGATAATGTTGCATTACAGTGATGATGATGACAAAGATGATAAAGACAATGCTGTTGATGATGAACATGACAATGATCATGCTGACAAAGATGATGATTGCATGCCGTTAATGATAATGATGATGATGATGATGATGATGATGATGATGATGATGATGGTGGTGGTGATGATGATTGCCAGGGCTGTTCAGAGGCAGTGCAGGCCCTGGGGGAATATAATTTTACACAGCCTCTAGGAGATCTTTGGGGAAAGCAAGATACAATGGAACCTCTATAAACGGACACCTGTGTACAATGTCTCCAAACAACGGACAAATATTTTTTTACTGAAATATGTTTCTTAAATTCTTAGTTAAAAATAACCTCCACACAACAGACACCTCTCCAAAATGGACAATAAAATTGGTCCCATGAGTATCCATTGTATAGTTCTACTTTTGTGGGCCTCTTCAGACGCCAGGCTCCCACTGGTCCCCTGCTCAACCACACTTATGTCCATCATATCTTCCACTTTTAGCATTGGTACGGATTACGTGTGTGCATCATATGTATCTGTGTCTTCCCTTGGACCCCCCTTGGGGTAGAGGAGAGTTTTCTGTAACTTACAAAGTATATCCTACCTTTGGTAAAGTATCTTCTTTGTAATCATGCCATCTGACATCAGAATACCCAAACTTGACAGAATATTTTGAAACATAGTATGCTTGTTCATTGTAATTGGCACCTTGAGTTGCTATCTTTGATATTGTAACTAATCTGCCAAAGTCAATTGAAAGTTTTGGACTTGGGTCATTTGATACACACCATCCATCACCAATATTAAGTCTTGATTCAACAGCAGTATGGTTTGAGTTGATTGCTGATGAATTTTTCAGTTGAGGATCTTTTATTTCCATGTTCTCAAGCCCTAAAGGCTTTGGTGTGACACACAAAGTCCTTGCTGCAAATTTAGAAACAAAAAGACAACTGTATGGCAAGACAAATTTTTTTTGAAAATATATTTTGATGTCGTTTCCCAATCTCCTGCTAACTTGTTGCTGTTTTTAGGATTTCTTCATTGACATCATGTAAAGCCCTGGGGGTTTATTTGCGAGGGGTAATTGTTTGAGGGGGTGGGCTTTCACAAAAGATTTCCAAAATAGACCCTTGAGGGGTATTGCTTTTTCAAGGGTGTTACTTCTGGACAGAGCATTAGACAGTCAAATTAATCTTTTATATGGTATTTTTTATGACAGGTTTCAGGTTTGGCTTGCTTGAACGTTGAAAAAACCAAACACTGATATAGGAACTGCAATTGACCAGCATGATTTCAATTTTGACAAACATTGTAAGACTACTTTGAAAATTTTTTTCAGTCTAGGCTAGGTACTTACTGGCAAAATCTGCTTCAAATGAAAGGAAATAAATTTCCTTTCCAAAAAACTAAACTTTGACTAAGCTATTATTGTTGCTTTGGATGGATCTATTTTGGATTGGTTTCTTGAAGGATGTGGATTGGCCTGTAATTATATTTCCTGTGATTGATAAGAAACACCATTACCATTATCACCACCATAAAACGATAACAAAACTGAGGTTTAGTCTATCTAGCTTAGGCCGCCAAGAAAAAGTAAACAGGTCAAAGAAAACTGAAAGAAAAAGAACCCGACAAAAGCAAATAATAATCTCACCTTCGCCAATAAATAAAGTGAAGAACATAAATAGCATCAAAATCCTAATTTCTGAATTCATGTTGTCTAGAGTCAATGAATAAAAATAAATTCTTCCAACATCCGGATTGCTCGTGAGTTGTGAGGCCTTCAACAGTTTATTTAGGCCCAAAATTTTTCAACCGCTACGAAAGAGACGCCTCCTTTTTGGTGTCAGTTCATAGTTATTCCTTTAATGCTAAAACGATTCTGGAAAATGCTTTCATCAAACACACCCGTAATCTTGTTTATGTCTTATAATAAGTCATCTGAATATGAATTGATTTCATTTATATTCACCAAGTGAGTTTCAACTTTCGCATTTGTTGTCACACCACTTGTGCGGGCATGGCCTGGAACGGAACCTGTCAGGATTAGAGAAATGAGCAATACCGAACAGGGTAAAATCCGGACCAGTGTATTTACCCATCCAGTTCCCTTCCTCTCCAATTTTTTGAACAATGGCCTTTTGTCCTTTTTCTTAAAATAACAACAGAACGCCCACACTGTAAAAGACCCTTAAAAGGGGCCCTGTTATACACCCCATCCTCTATCCTGAATCGAGTGTTAGATGCTATGGTTGGGTTCCCGCACTACCCTCTCTATTATTGCCGCTTAATATTTCAGCCGTGTCCATTCGCTTATGTTTTTAACGCAAAGAAAAGACGGGAAATGTCTAATTCAAATTGCAAATTTCAGACAGGTTGACCATAAATTTATTTCTCCCCAAACCCCTCAACTCTCATCACGAAAGCCAAACTTCCTTGTGCTTGTTAAGTGAGTTTTATGAATGCCTGGGCCGAGGAGAGGACAAGGGGAGCAGGAAACAGAGCAATGCTGGTTGTTTTCATCTTTAAGTCATCTACTGCATCAGTCAATCCGTCCTGAAACACGTTTGGAACTCTGTACGGAACCCATCCACCACCAATTTTGGTTCTTGAAACCTTGAAAAGGCGGTCCAGTTTTTATACAATGTCCAGTGTAATTGCTCGAGTCCCTGTTCACCCCAGTACCCTACCCATTAGGAAAAAGATCTTCAAGTGACTCATGGAAAGCATGCACAAAAAGATAATCCATTACTTACATAGAGCACAGACTTTCCCCCCGAATTTCAATAGTGGAATTTCACGGCCGTCTTATTCGCATTACATTTCTGCAAATCGCTGAATGCTCATTGCCAATACACTTTCAAAAGAAGTGTGACTTCACAGGCAAAGACAAGCAAATAGTCGCGCAAATAGTCATGGGAAGAGGTTTATAAAAACGATATTTATAAGAGTAACAATTACGAAATAAAGCGGCAGCAAAGGGCTTAAAAATGTACTTGTGAAAGTTCTCGAATAGTATCAAAAAACTGACGTTGGATACGTAGCAACTGTTGTCGAAAGTGAGATAAGTATCATAACTGTGAATAAGGAAAGGAAACACTGTTTGACTGTTTGACAGGAAAGTTTCTATTATACAAGGAAATCCGGCAAACGTTGCAAGAAATTAAAAACCGGAACAAGGAACCAAGAATGAGGAGTTAGCACTGGGAACGTCAAGAAGCTAAACGTTAGACTTGAATCGCTGAGAAAGATTATTTCCAGAAAATTCTGATAGTTGATAAACACAACTCTGTTTGCGATTCTGTAAAATACAAGAAATTTTATACTTTTATTTCACTTGAATACGAGAATAGCTAAACATGCTAAAGTATATACTGAATAGGGCAATAGTTCGGATAGGTAAAACGTATTACTTAGTTTCACTGTTCTAGCAATTATGCTATTGATTTTATGGGCCTTCAAAGTTTCCGACTTTATAAGGGCTTTGAGTTTGAAAAGTGGAGTGAAACTATTCACCCCAACAGGTTAAAGCCCTTATAAAAAATCGTCCTAGGGACACTCCCATATGTATCGGTACGGGATGTGCCATTTTTTAAGGGTGGTGGTAATTTTCATAATTTTGGGGTCAAATTTTTATTACGATAGTGGCACACCCCGTCACCGATCTATTGAAGTTACCCTCCATCCCCCGGCAAAATCGTAAACTTAAAAAGCTAATAAAATCAATAATACAAGCGCTAAGATTCTTAAACTTTGCACCTAAAATAAAGTTTGGCTGCTCAATACGAATTTTGTATCGAAAACTCTGTATGTAGAAATTGTGAAAAATTTCCATTAGATATAGCAGCTATTCGACGAAAAGGTCTATAAATATACGTCAACGTATCTCGTTTATCAAGTTTTCAACCGACAGCCCTATTGTTCCTGTCATTTTATTAGCTCTTCGAATTTCGTTCATAAAGTCGCTATCCTTATCAGATTTCCTTGAAGTACAAAAGTGATTAATAAGAAACCAGTTCTTTAACCTTCATCCATTTCCACTTCGTTTTCTACCGTGCCATTCTGGCTCGTCTCTTTAATCTTCTGAGTTTCGTTTCCTGGAATATGGCCTTGCTTTAATTGTTGTTCTAATCGTTGTACTTCTTCAAGACTTGTTGCTTTTGCAATTGCCTCCTAAAATTGCAAAATTAAGCTCACATAAATTATTTCCAAATAACAAATTCATAAATTACATATATTTATGATATTGGGACGGCAGTATTAGGAATACATGCAATTTTTTTATAAGAAACCTAGCTCAGGTCTAGTACAAAAAGTTTCTTATGTTTGAACCTTCTTTGGCCACTTTTAAGTATAAAAAATTTCTTATAAGTCTCTTAATGTAAACTGTACATTTAGTGCCCTGAAAATTGTATAGAGGCTAGAGAAACATCGAACTTACATATGTGTGTGATGAAACATTTGATACATGCGTATCAAACGGTTAATATACGAGTTCTTGCAGGAAAAGAAAGGCATGGGCTTCCTATCTCCAAAAAATCCTCGACTGCTTGTAGTGATACAATTATCTAGAATCAAACAGCGCCCTTAAGTAGAAAGCGCCTTCTCCCTTCATACCCTATCCAGCTACCTCATTCTCTCCTGCTCAGCGTCTACGGTTCCAGACTAGAGAGAAACCAACGACCTTTTGCTTCGTATCGCAATGTTCTGCCAACCGACCAACCTGTACAAAGCATTTCCACGAATCCAAGAGGCAAAAAAGGCTCACATTGCCCGTCATTCACTATACATATTCAATGAGACCATAGCAGCCAAATATCGCTAACAGCTTCCCTGCTCTATAGCACTATACCATTATCATCAAATTTACCTTAATAGCGGCAACGTTTTTCTCTTGTTGCGCATCTTTCACTGCCGGAGTTGGCATTTTGGGTTCAAATCTAAAAGAAATTTGAAATTGATCACTCCAAAATGTTCAAAGACATCGAGTGCCTGCCACAATCAAATATTGTTAGTCAAAAAGACAAGCATTTGAAATTTGCTCATCAAGCAATGTTTGTACGTTTGCCCATGTCACAAAAACATTGTTTGAAAAGCATACATTAACAAAATTTGTTTCGTGATGCTTTTGAGAAACAGCTGAACAACATTTTTGAAAAAAAGCTGAACCATATTTTCAGCTTGATGCAAGCATGAATGTTGACGACGTGGCAAAACGGTAAAACATTTTTCTCCAAAGAAAACTTCAAATGTTTGAGAAATAATGTTTGATCGTTTGCCCAGGGCCGTACAGAAATCAGGTATACGAATGAATGCAAATAGTAAAACGCAAACACAAAAGTTTTTCGCAAATATATGCAAATAAATCAGGTGAAAATAAATAAGTAAAATCGCAGAAACATTTTTGTTACAATGCAAGATAAAAATGATTTGTTGCACGGTGAGAGTTTCTCGGGGGCATGCAGTGCAGCAGGCTAAATGCGTGCAATACAGCGTTTTTCTTATCTCCCAAACACGAGAGATTTGCACCTTGGTCACTGAGCTCAAAAGCAGAATTAAAAAATTAGTTTTAAATTGGAAGAGGCATAGTTTTATTGCATTCAAGAAGATAGTTAGCTACAGCAATGTAATATTAAAAAGTTAACTGACGTTTTTGGCCTTTTTGCTGCGATATCCTTCTTTAGCTTTTCACCTCGTTTTCCAGAAAATAGTCGTTCGGCAGCCTCACGCTCCTGTAATGAGAAAATTGCTTCAATTCTTGATAAAAATTGGAAAATAAAAGTCTAAGTATATCTAGTTCAAATATGGTGGCGACATTATTTGACTGTGACATTTTTTTGGTAACCTTCGGTTGTTGGCGGACCTTCCAAATTCTAAAACGGTAGACTTAGCTTGAAAAAGTTTCCTGTACCAAAAAAAAAACAGCTGCCGAAAACGGTAGGCTGATCAGAACAAACTGGAACTAAAACATTCATTTTAAAGCGAGAACTAGATTCCTTGTGATGACTGCGGAACCTTCCTGCTTCGGGGGGGAAAGGTTTTGGAGACCTGCGAAACCTGCCGTCTTCAGAAGAAGGTACCAAAAAAATACGTTTTGACGTCTACCGAAAAGAGAAGGTGTCGACTGAAAACAGATTGTGACCAAAAAAATACGCCCAAAGTTAAGAAAAATCTGGAAACCCTAGCCTTGATGGGTTACTTCAATATTGGTGTGGATGGGGGGTGCTTTCGTTTGGTCGCAGTCGTCCCTTTTATTAAAGCATTATTTTTGAACGATCGTTGAGTCGCTATTTTAGAATCGTCAAAATGGTTCGAACCTCCATGATATCTGGTAAGATTTATTCGCAATCTGTTTCCACATGGTTTCCACCAATGGTGATTTCAAGGATTCAATAGACTTTTTCAAAGAGGTCTGGGTCGGCGTGACATTTTTCTGGAAAATGGTAGACATATTGAGTTAGGTAATCGTCTCCACGTGCAACGACCTTGATTTCACTTTAAGTCCCTCTAAATATGAAATTGAAGCAGAATGTGCTGCAATATCTCTACTGAAACGATTGCAATACTGGTCTTTGCACAGGGAGAGGATTCCCTCATTCAACATGTCCACCATTTCCCAGAATAATGTCCTGCCGATCCAGACCTTTTTGAAAAGGTCTATTCTGCGAAACTCCTGCCATTGCTATTAGCTTTTTGAACATTGGAAACGCGGCTTAAAGGAATTTCGAATAATCTTTTAATGGAAACAGGAAAATCCATAATTTTATCTTACCCTCTGTCTCACTCTGACGAAATCAAGAACACGAACTTGTGGAATGTGATGAATAACAAAGAATCGATACGTCTGCTTATTAGCCACAGGGTTTCTCATTAAACTATAAGAAAAAGAAAAGACTAGTTAATACGTTTGCTAGATATTTCGGCATTAATGTCATAAAATTAATGACACAATGACAATGTCAATGAGGAGTTACTACATGGGTCGGGGATATAAAGCCTAATTTCCATAAAATCGTAGATGGATCGGAAGAGGGTTGGAAGAGGGTCGGGAGAGGGTCGGCGACCGTCTGTGATCGTCTGCACTGCTTTCTCAATGGAAACATGGTCTCACGATCATTACGACTGTCGGTGATCGTTAGGCCCTGGCCAAACGATCAAATTATTTATCAAACATTTTCGCCACGTCCAAAAACATTGCTCGTCCAACATTTTCTGCGTGCAACAAACAAAAATGTTTTTGAACATTTTCAAAACCAACACGTATCAAACTTTGCTCATTTTTGTTTATGAAGCAATGTTTGATCTGTTGGCCACCTTTTTAGCATTATTTTTCAAGCATTTCCTTTGTTATTGTCGAATTTTAGCAACTTGCAACATTTCAGCACCTAGCAACATTTCATAGCAATTAGGCGTCCGTGCTTGCGCATTAGAAGAGCAATGTTTTTGGACGTGACCAAGCATTTGTTGTCAAGTAATTTTCAAATGTTTGGCCGACAATGTTTGATCGATTGGCCAGGGCCTTAGTCATAAGCGTTGGGGGAGTTGAAATGAGTTCAACTTCTCCGGTCATCACGACTGTTCCGATCAACGGAAACATGGATCGCGGGCCAGCGAATTAAATTGTATCGTAGATGGAAGATAGAAGAAGGGATCGGCGACAATCGCAGACGGGGTAACAGATTTTTCTACAATTTAACGAAAACCAGGCTAAACTCTCTTGCAGTGAAAATGAAAAATTGGAACAAGAAATCAATAGGCTTATCAAAGTGACAAATTAAACTTCTTTATTAGCGAAGTTCCTACCCTACCTTACATGTCTTATCCTACCTACATCACACAGTTCTTAAGCTAAAGAAGAGAATCAATGAATCAAGATTTTAATTTCGAAACAAGACTAAACGTACCTCAAGTATCTTAGACTTTTGACTGTTGCAAGCGTCTCTAAATCAGCCTGAAAAAAAGATAAGAAACACACATTTAAGTGGGACAAAGCTTCAACATGCAAATAGAAGATTAAAAAAATTTAAAAATTTGCGCAGTGCTCTCAGTTCTGACCTGACCCTTCAAATCTTTTTTAATTTAAACCACAACGTATAAACTCTACAATGTTTTGCTCACCAGTTCTGTGATGTTATTATTTGTCAAAACAAGCGTCTCCAAATTAGGCAGAGATTGTTCTAGATTTGCCTGTATTCGACTGAAACAGAAAATAATAAATATAACAATAAGTCTTTGAAGACATTTATTCGATATTATAGAAACTATTAATAAGAAAACTTGTGGAATTAAGAGTTTGGAAAGTAAACAGCTTTGCACAAGTATGTGTGATTAATTCAATCTATTGAATGCAAAATTTTAATTCATCCTAATCCATCAAAATTCAATGCCAGATTTGGACAAAAATGCACTCATAGTGGTGCTTAAAGCTGGGGAGTGTTGGGATAAAGAATTTATTACACTTTTTAGTTTGTTTCATTATTGTATGAACTCACATCCTTAATAGGGTTTTAACTATTCCAGTGACATTATCAAAGATTATTATTTGACAATATCAGCAAATTACATGAAAAAAGGCATTTAAAATGACTGTCAAGAACTCCAATCCAGGGTGACGCCTCTCAGTAAACTCAAACACTGGATTTTTGTCTGACAGCACTTACCTCACATAGCTCCACATCTTCAAAAGAGTATATGGACATCATATTAGAAAATTTACATATCATTTAGATTCTAGAACTTTTTTAGAACTTAATAATTAACATAATATAACTTAATTTTGGAACTTAATAAAATTCCTTAAATTTATCTCATAAAACTAGATCTCATAAAACTAGCTGTATAAATCTAATTCCTGATGAAAATTGATCTGTCAGTGATCATGGTAAAGAAAAATTCCCTACTATCTACAATATAGTCATATAAAAATCCAGTCTAAATCAAGTCTTCTTTGCAGAGACTTCTTTGTTGATGATCCATAATAGTGTTCAAAACAACATTTATTTTATTTATTATATTTTACTATATCATATTAAGTCATTTTTGCCAATAAACCTTTTCAAAGAGGCTTGGGTTGGGTGTGACATTTTTCTGAAAATGGTAGGTTTTCCAGTAAGGTAATCCTCTCTGCATGCAACAACTGGAATTAAGATTGTTTCAGGAGATGTTGTGTATCAAAATTTGCTGCAAATTTACGTTTTATTTGAATAAAAGTGAAAGAAAGGCACTGTATTTGACATGATAGTCACCACTTATCATGACAAGCCTCTTTGAAAGTCACCACTTATCAATGACAAGCCTTTGATATTTAGTTGGGCAACGTTTCGGGAGAGATCCGTCTCCCATCATCGGGCAGTGAGAAATGTGGTTTCTTGCCTATTTATTGCAAAGGTCGGATCAAAAGGTGTGAAATTAACCGGACCTGCGAGGAAGCTCGGAATTTTTGGGCGCTCAATTTCTAAAATTTGTGGTGCCAAAATTGCGTTCAGTGCAATTTTTGATGTTATTCAACCAGATTCCTGGGATTGAGTGAGATACTTGATTGAAACAAGGCTTTTTTTCTTACAGAAATGTTTATCCCAATCCATCTGGTGTTTTTCCATCCAACAATGATTGGCAAGATCACTTTTGCCAGTTCGACCATGGGTCACATTTGATTTATGTTCTTTGAGAAAGAAAGGCT
>JACTAT010000169.1:112676-138285 GCA_014526335.1 Chrysaora quinquecirrha | reverse complement strand
ATTCATTCTGGAAGTCAAGTGATCCTAGAAGTGATCAGTAAAAGATAGTCTTTCCATGTTTGTTTGTTTGTAATTGACCATACGGAAATGACCAATCTCTTACTTGATCTCTTCACCTTAACATTATAGAGGGTTAACTTCTCAATCCCTGAATCAGCCTTGTCTGTTCCTCAAAAAATCTCAATTTTATGGCTAACAACGATAAAATAGTATTAATTTTCTCAATCCAGAATGGTATTGCTGGTTAAAATCAGGATCAAAACTTAACCCAGCCAACATATCAGAGTGACAGAAGTAGGAGGCAGGTGGTTGGAGCGTTCTAAAAGACGTTGATTATGAAATCGTTATCAATATCTCCATTAAAGTGGTTATGACGCCAAAATTTTTATTGGCTTACTTTATGAAACAAACATCGCTGATAACGATGGTGTAGTTTGTTTTTTGATTTGCAAATTATTTTATTACAAAATGTGGGTTTTATTTCACCCACTCTGCATAAAAAGTGTCCCAAGAAAAACGCGGTCAGACCGCTGCGTCCCAGATCTCTGTGACGTAAAGTGTTTGTGTCGGATCTCAGCATCAACAGAGAAGCCTTAGAAGTTCCAGATTCCAAGGCTTGTTTACGCCCGTCAGCTGAGCAGAAGTTAAAAAATTTTAACTTCAACCTCTGTAACAATGTTTTAATATACCAAAAAAGATTTTTCCTTATTTTTTTATTTTGTCTGTGCGGCGAGAGAAGCGTTTTCCCAACGACACTCCTCTCGAGTTCAGCGAAGGTAAGTGCCAAGCCATAATGTGATGAAAGCACGCTGAGGTTTCATTGTTCTTTCTGATGTTACAATTGTTTTTCTGATCTGCATGAACTGTTTGAGTTCAATACTCAAATTACATTGACATTCAATCGAAGAAAAGTTCTGAATCTCAAGGAAATAAAGCAGAACAGAATATCCTCTCCGCTGCTGCTCTTATAAAGTGCAGAACAGACATCATTTCACGCGAAAGTCTTAAATTCATTATTATGAAAACATTCTCTATTACTAAGAAAAATACTCAATTTTTTCGTTTTCTTTTCTAAGAAACCTCTCATAAGAAATCAATAAATAACTAAAAAGCCCTTCGCCTGAAGTCGAAGAAACTCTAAGGATGCCAAATAAAATCAAGATATAATTTTTAATATTGTTTCCAAATATTTATAAATGCATAGTATTTCTCTAAAACTCTTCAAAGTCCTAATAAACGTTTAATGAAGATATAATTTCTCTATCTTCACCAAGAAAGACACCACAAAAGATCTTGTACGTGAAAATTTAAATATAAAGGTGCTTTCTAAGAGTAAATTATTGCAAAAATTTTTTTTACCCAATGTCTCGCTTACAATTTAGGTTTGTTACCTATTTTGTTTTTATTTGTAACATTTGGAGTACCTTTCATTGACCGCTCGTTTTTTGCGAGATCAAGATGTGAACCGACGGACGCTTGATTAATTTTAGACATAATTTTTTTTGAAGAAAGGATTTCCAGTTCTTATGTTAAATAAAGCTATAATTTTACTTGCGGTTTGTCTAGAAAATGAATACTTCCATATTCTGGGTCGAATAATAAATAAGTTGACTTCAGCCTACTCCACTACCGTTTCATCCTGGATTCACTGCACTGTCAGCTTCTTCATCAAAGTTTACGAACATATCAACTTCATATGACCGCTACAGGCCTCAAAAATAGCCTAAAGCTTTCTTCTTGGTCATCTGCTTTTTATTTTGTTCCAAAAAGTGATAAATTGTTGTTCTCGTGCGATTTTCTTGTCAAAATATATTCCATTTCTTATTGCTCGCCTTTGCACTTCCTCGTCGACACAAACACTTTACGTCACTCGACCCAGGCCGCTGGGACACTTTTTTGGAGGGAAATTCGAGTTTGAAACCCCGATTACTAATGAACTAAGGATTTGTGAGATTTTTGGTTTCGATTTTCGTTATCAGCATACTCAAATTGACCATAATCAAGAAAAAAATTTTGGCGTCATAACCACTTTAAGTTAAGTTGTGCAAAATTTCCATAACGCCATAACGGCGCTCATGTAAAAGGTATATTGATATATTTACAAAATCGTCTGAGCATTAATACCCGAAATTATTCGGTCCAGTTGTTTTAAGGGTTAATTTATAATTTTCAAATACAAATCATCTTCGTGTAAAACAACAGGTTGTAAATAATCTGAATCATTTTGCATGATATCTGAATCGTCTTGTATCATATTGTCATATAATGGAATTGAACGCTTTTCTCTGAGAATGGTATCCATGTTAGCGTATTGACTATTTCTAATTGTATTTTCTGGTACATCTTTATCGATGTTTACATATTGATTACTCTGACCTGACTCTTCTTGCAGTGCAACCATGTTTATGTATTCATTCGGCTTAGCCTGATTTTCTTTCTTTGCCCTTCCAATACTTTCCTTGGCAGTTTTGATGTCTTTTACACTAATTGTTTTATTCTCTTCATTGCAAGAACGATTCGTCATCCATTTCGATGTATCAGATTCAGAACGACCACTTTTCGTGAATGGATCCAACCTTTAAACGCAAAAAAAGTTTTATCTGGTTGGTGAGTTGGGTAAGAGTGAAAGACGAAATGGTATACGAGTTATACAACTTCAATCCAGCTATTCGATGGGGAGCAAGAGAGGTTTAAATGTGAAGGCTTTGAGTTATGCACGGGGGGGAGGGGGACTTCTTGTCTAAATGATTAATAGGGGTCTGCACATTCAAAGTGGTACCGTTACTTAAACCAATTTTACGAGAATGGTACACTTAGCTAGAACACTTTCTACTAAAATGATACCCTCGAATAAACTATTGAACAATGATACAATTGGCTAAATTCATTCCCAAGCAGGGCCTCTTTCAATATAGTAACTAGAGAGGCCCCCCTAGTCCCTATCATTGCCCACCTAGTTTCATAAAGTTGCCCCCCCTCTAGTAAAATGTCCTCTCAAAAGAAAACTGCCAAGAAAAGCCAATCTAAGCCAATCTTGAGGTCGTATTTTGAAACATTTTCTGGGGGAGCATGCCCCCTGACCCTCCTAATTAGGAACACCTCTGGAGCGCTGTACGCCTTCGGCACATTTACATACTTGCATTAGATGCTGGTTTATACTCGTATGGAGAGAAAAAATACGAAGAGAAAGAAAGCCAGCTAACTCTCTTCTGTTATAAACAACTCTCTTTTTTCTCTTCCAATAAACGTCCTTTTTTTCAGAGTGGTCTCCAAGGAAATGGTGGGGAAAGGGGGGCGTTTATTGCAAAATTAAAGTTTCAGAGGGGGGCACTTTTCGAGGACGCAATAAAAAAGAGAGGCTTTTTATTAGCCTAATACCATATTTTCCCTATTAAGCACCGGCACTATAAAAATCTCTCATATAGGATCAATTACTTGAAAATTTATGAATAAACTAAACGTTTTGACAAAAACTGATAAGGTATTGCTGCGACTGGCAAAAGGTGTCTCATGATTCCTCCGACCAAGAGCTTGGACATACACTGTCAAATGAGTGCCTTTTACCAACCTGGTAGGTAGCTTAAGGGTGCCGCTTATTCGAGGGAGCGTACTTACACGGTAGTGCTTACCTTTGATATCGACGCCAAAATAGATATGCGCCTACAATGGTGCAAATAACAACTGCTATAGTCAAGATAGCAATAATAATAGCCAATGTTTTTGATGTATCATTCGATTTCTTCGCTTTACTTTCGCTAGTTGTATGGACAACCTCAACGGACTGAATATTAAATCCATATGAAGACGTATCTCTATCATCATCCAACGCCTTCTTTACTGTACTTGGGTTGACTACAGCCATATTCTTCGGGGTTGCAGTCGAGTTGCCCGGTTTGCCAGGGAATGACGAACTGCTGTCAAATGTGACGAAAAACCGGATAACTATTCTTCCATCCGGTTTAGTTTTTGGATACCCCGAAATGAATTTTACGTCACTTGATTTGTAGACGTACGGTTTGGTTGGGCTTCGGCGAAATCTCTTGTGACTAAGAAAGAAGACAAAAATGTGAATTAGATACATCTTTCCTTTTAATGTGGCCGTCCATATATAGTGGAGTTTCGATTAAGAGACACTATGCAACGGGCATCTCTGAATACTACACGAGTCGTAGTTTTCACTGCCTTCACCTCAATTAAATTCATTCAAAAAATGTCAAGTCAAAAAAATAGTTGCTGCTGTTGTTAATGGCGGCAGCTCAGTATGAGCGGGCTGTGTTGCGTGGGGGGCTGGGAGCAAATCTATGGCTTTTGTAGTGAGTCTAACCACTGACCAGGGGATGTATATTTTCTTACTGAACGTCATTTCATCACTCGACGGGGGGACGGGGATTCTTGATCCCAAATTCGGACAAAAGGTTGCAAGGTTCGAAAAATACCAAAGCTATATCATAACTCTTGCCTGAAATGTATTAGGAAAATCAGGGCCGTACCTGCTTTTGTTTGCAAGGAGCCTCCACTCCCCAGAAATGACACCCCCGTGCAATGGTATTCCTAGCATGGTTGAAAATCGATTGACTCAGTTGTTGAAAAAATATAGATAGATCCCCCAATAAATGTCTCTAACACGACACTGGGAATGCAGTCCATCCCCTCGCTTCGCAACCATTGCATTAATTAGCAGAGCAAGGTCATTGTTCATTAAGGGTTTGGAATCTGTCAATTTTAAACTGAAAGTCGAAGGAAAGATTTTGTTTCCTCACTTTGAATCTTCCATTTTATTGGATAAATGGACCACTGCATCCAGTGCCTTGGAAGCTGATTGATGCTCAAACACAATTGCAAACTAGCTCTATCCTTTCTAATTAGTGTACTTGCATTTCGATCCATATCTATGCATCAATTCCGCTGCAATAGATTTTTTCGGAGTTTCAGAGAGAAAATTTTACGCTTTTCTTCGGAATTTTGAAGTTCAGTACAATTAAGAGATAGTCATGCATGAAATGATTAAATGGCTGATGTATAAACAGAATGTCTTTTACTAAAAGAGGTCAACAAAAGTAACATATCCCTCGCTGTTTAGTTGCTTAGCTTCTTTACTGAATCGTGAGCTGAAATCAACCATTTACAAAAACTGCAAAACCGCGCTGCTAGAATCATGACAAATAGCAGCTTTGATGCCCCAAGCAAACCAATTATTGAGCGTCTGGGCTGGAAGACTATCCAGGACCTAATTGAAAATGAGTCACAAACGATGGTCTTCAAGTCCCTGAATGGTTTGGCTCCGGAATACCTGAGTGGTCTTTTTATGAAGAACTGTGAGCACTCCTCTTATACCCTTCGAAATACAGAGAGTGATCTACGGCTACCCCTGAAAAAAAACAACGGGTGGCCAGAAATCTTTTTCTTACAGAGGAGCCAAGATCTGGAATAGCCTCTCAGCCGAGTCAAAGCAGGCATCTTCTCTCAGTCTTTTCAAAAAGACTTTGAAAAAATCTTTTAGTTCATAATTAATTAAAATTAGATGTATTATTATTAACATTGTAAGTAAGTTTTTAATTTAGTTTATTTTGTATCGTTTTAAGGGAGGGCCACTTGTAAATCAGCACCTTTGTGTTGAATGTGCTACCCTCCCAGTAGCAAATATATTAAATGAAAAAAAATGAAATGAAAAAAAATGAAAAAATGAACCCTTAATTTGCTAAACGTTTATTTGATCATGATTTGATCCAGCCCTAGTTGCTTATTAACCGGTAGCTTTGCCTATGAAAGAAAGTTTATGTACTTACTTTGTCAAATTTTTGTCTGCTACAATTTGTGGGCAACTTTCAGGCGATTTGCTACAGAAATCATTCATTGATTTTGCTATTGCATTTCTGAATGCAGTTTCGTTGAATGGCTTTGCTTTCTGCTCAATAAAACGGGAGAAATAACACTTAGATAGACACTTAGTACAGCCCCCCCCCAGTGCATAACGAGCAAGAAAAAAGGGTTATAATCTTATAAGGGACGTGGACACATGAAATTCAACACCAAATTGTAAGTACGGCATTATACCTTATTGCAAGAAATTAAAGCGATAGATCAATATAAATAATTTCACCAGCCGCCCCATTCTCAAATGCCAGACGCGTTTCGCTCTTTTTGGAGCTTATTGGAACTCACGCAGTTACTCACCAGTCAGCCCAGCTCCGGTGGTCTTGTGATTAGCACTTCTATGATTAGTGCTTCTCACGCAATAAACCCTGGTTCGATTCTCACACATGTTACTGACGAGCTCCAATAAGAGCGAAACGTGTCTGGCATTTGAGAATGGGGCGGCTGGTGAAATTATTCTTATAGGCCGAATACGAATTTGTGCTCATGCGATATGAGCCTAACTGCATGCGTTTCGGTACCTTAGGCCAGGTACCAACCTTAGATAGATCAATAATCGTGATTTTGTCTTAATTGACGTTAATTTTTTCGCGTTGGCTTTTGTCCTCGTAAATTTCATTCACGGCGCTATGTTCTGTATCGCTTTAATTTCGTGTAGTAAGGTGCATGAACGATTTCCCGACGTGCACCGTTCCTGAAAGGTCAAATGCACCATCTTTGATAAAATAAAGTGGAACTGCCTAAATAGATTTTTGCTATTATCTATGGATTCTCCTTCTTCCTCGTTGAAAGAATTTAACGCCTGTTGAAAGTGTTTGGAGGGGTGCTAACTTTCGTAAATGAAAAAAAGTGTTGCAATAGACCTTTCCATAGAGGTCTGGGTCGGCAGTACATTTTTCTGGAAAATGGTAGATATATTGAGTAAGGGAGTCCTATCCACCTGCAACGACCTTGATTGTAGCCGCTTAACGAGAGGTAGTTCAGCAGATTTTACTTCTAATTCATGAATAATGAAAGAATAAAAGAGGAAAGGAATTTGTGACATTATGAATATCTGTAGAAATTCAGGAAACAAGATGCAAGTAACTCACAAAAATCCTTTCTTTCATTTTAACTCCCACTTAACGTGAATTTGCAGCAAAATTTGCCGCACTTCCTGTCCTGAAACGACAGTAATTCTGGTCTTTGAACGCGGAGAGGATTTCCTCACTCAATGTCTACCGTCTTACAGAAAAATGTCGCACCGATCCAGGCCTCTATGAATAGGTCTATTTTTTTCATAAAGAGACAGAACCCAGAGCCGTTCCATTAGAAGAATGCAAACGCACCTTAGTTTTCAGTGTTACCCTGACAGCGGTATTACCTAAAAGAAAGAGGAAAAATTGTTTTACAAGAAAACCAAGAAATTGGCTTAATATTATACGCAGATTCAACGAACCTAACCATATAAAATAACTTTCATTGGTTTTTATGTGGCATCACAGAAGCACAGATACATGTTTTTTTAAGAAACAAAGCGAATTTTTAAAGAAACACTCACCGTAAAAGAATTGACAAGTATTTCCGCCATACCCCTTCATACAATTGCATTTAAAGATCAGCCTCCACCTTCATCTACATTTTCACACGTTGCTTTATTCACACATGGTTTCACGTCACAAGGCTTGGGTTTCTGTTCACAGCGCGTTCCAGTAAATCCATCGTTACAATTACAAACAAAGCCGACACCTGGTTTGATCACGCACGTGCCTCTATTACCACAGGGATTGCTCCGGCATGGCGATTGGTCAATATCACATTGATCACCAATATACCAGTCGAGGCATTTACAGTGAAAGGTATTGTTACCAGAAACACAAGACCCATGATTGCATACATTCTTAGGTTGTAATTTACATTCGTCGATATCTGCATCACAAAATTCACCCGTATATCCAATGTAACATTGGCATTTATATGATACTTTGCTACCGATGCAGATGCCATTTTTGCATTTATTCTTGAAGCATGGGTCTAATTTCTCACAGTGCATCCCAGTATAACCACCTCTACAATGGCATGTATATGAATTTATACCATCAATACAACTTGCATTGTTCATGCAAGTGGTATTATTGTGGCAGTCATCTATGTTAATAGAGCAGTGCTGACCAGCAAAACCATCAGCGCATCGGCATGTGTAAGAATTAATACCATCAATGCAAAGTGCATTGTTCATGCATTTGAA
Organism: Chrysaora quinquecirrha; assembly: GCA_014526335.1. Lineage (NCBI taxonomy): Eukaryota > Metazoa > Cnidaria > Scyphozoa > Semaeostomeae > Pelagiidae > Chrysaora > Chrysaora quinquecirrha. The sequence continues at coordinate 130,184 of JACTAT010000169.1, read as the reverse complement.
ATTATTATGGCATTCATCTATGTCGACGGTGCAGTGCTTACCGGTAAAACCATCAGTGCATTTACATGTATATGAATTAATGCCATCGATGCAAGTTGCATTGTTCATGCAATTGGTATTATTATGGCATTCATCTATATCGATGGAGCAGTGCTTACCGGTAAAACCATCGGCGCATTTACATGTATATGAATTAATGCCATCGATGCACGTTGCTTTGTTCATGCAATTGCTATTGTTATGGCATTCATCTATATCGACTGAGCAGTGCTTGCCGCTGAAGCCATCTCGGCATTGGCATGTGTAAGAATTAATACCATCGATACAAGTGGCATTGTTCATGCAATTGGTATTATTATGGCATTCATCTATATTGATGGAGCAGTGCTTACCGGTAAAACCATCAGCGCATCGGCATGTATAAGAGTTAATGCCATCGATGCACGTTGCCTTGTTCATGCAATTTGTATTATTATGGCATTCATCTATATCGACTGAGCAGTGCTTGCCGCTGAAACCATCTCGGCATTGGCATGTGTAAGAATTAATTCCATCGATACAAGTAGCATTGTTCATGCATTGGGTCTTATTATGGCATTCATCTATGTCGATTGAGCAGTGTCTCCCAGTGAAGCCGTCTATGCAACCACAGGTTTCTTGACCATTTAAGCATATGCCTTTTGTACCACAAGAACTAGCACTGCATTCCCTCAAATGCACACTACAACTCTTGCCGTAATATCCTGTGAGACACGGGCAATTATGCGCGTTGTTTGGTTGATAAATGATCCTTTCGCTGCTGCTGCACGGGTTAACAATCATGCAAGTATCTGCAAAAGATATCATTTATTGCTGTTAAAAATGATTATGCCTCTCGTTTGGCCTAGTAGCTACAACATTGACAATAATTCTGATCGAAAGCCATTTAAGTCCAAAGAAACGAAGACTTAGAAGACACGTATAGTTTGGAAAAGACATACATCCCTCACGCAAGATGGCATATGAAATGAAACGATGAATTCCATATAACACCTCTTTTAAATAGCGTACGCTAAAATACCACTTTGAACCCGGCACTGATAATATACTCTGATGAAGGCATGCCTCGCGTTTGCCTCTTTCTTTATTCCATCATCTGAGACGAAGGTAAAGGCTAAGCCTAAAACAACGTTGAACTAAGAAGAATAGGAGGACTTTGCACTTAACACACTGCTATGGCAGCCCTGTAGCAAAAAGTCTGATAAAACTTCAACAGGAATTCAAGGCCAAGTTAATTAAATTTTTATCAGCCGAAAAACTTGCGATCTTCTAAGGAAACAGTCCGAAATAATTTCCTCTGGATAACCAAGAAATGATAATAATGATAAAATAAGAGATACAAGAGCAGTCTCGACGAACGGGCAAGGGTTTTTATTGAAAAGTTAATAAGGAAAATAACCTGTCTTTCTTGACTTTGCAGTGACACCAGCCTCTAATGCTTGATTTGGAGAGCAGGAACTTTGAATAGACGTGTTATTCTCAGAGCAAACATAACTGCAGCCTCCATTCCAAGTTTCACAAGAGTAAGTACCTTGAAAGGTAAATTGCAATTGAAATTTGCAAGAGATTTTTCTGAGACGACAAAAATCTTAGAGCAAGTAACTTAACAAGTAACACTGATGCTAAGCTTCTATTTAGAAGTTATTCAGTTTATTGGTAAATATAGAAAGTAAACAAAGTCTTAGAAACAGCCTTGCCCAACACAACAGACTTCTTGTACGCGCTATCTATTTAAACTTTCTACTGAACTCGCTTAATAAAAGAAGAATGTGAAATTTGCTAAAAACTTTAGTCCTTGTGCGAGAGACCTTTGCAAATGCTTATGAACATATGCTTCTGTAGCCTCTGCACCTGTTCACTTGCGTCAAGAGAGCGGTTTAATCATCCAGCGATGATTTCAGCAACGACACTTATTACTAACCCTTGCCCTTATCTTTCAAACTTTCGAACAATACCACGCTGTTTGTTCAGAAAAATGATCGAGATATTGCACTGAGTACAGTGGCTAATTCGGATGAAAATGTCGGCATTGACACTGTTTCTGTTTTGCAATTCAATTCAATCTTTGTTTGTGCTAGAAAAGTGCAACTCTGTTTCCAAGTATATCTGTTGTTAAATATATTCGGACTTATCAAGGCTGTTTCTGACACCGTATCAGACATGATAGTCACCACTTATCATGACAAGCCTTTGATATTTAAATTGAAAAAGGAAAGACCACTTAACTGGCTGCTGCGTGTAGAAGTCTTTCTTGCGGCGAAGAGATAAATATAAAAAACCAAGCAGGAACACCGCGACGCAGAAAACAAAAGATAGACTATGGTTTCGAATTAAAATATTTTTTAAAAGAAACTAATATTTCGCCCTGCCAAGCAGGGCTTCTTCAGAGTGTGATAGAATCAAAAAAAGTGATTCTATCACACTCTGAAGAAGCCCTGCTTGGCAGGGCGAAAGACTATCATGTCTTATACGGTATATCTGTTGTTGTTTTTGTTAGCTCAGCCCGCAACAGATACAGTATGGGGCAGCGCAGTGTTCACAGTTCACATAGATATTTGCCCTGGGTACGAGGTTGAGAAAAGTGCGCTTTTTCCCGTATCGTTACAATCATTCGCTCTTAACTACCTAACCGCAGGTTGTTTATACGGTGAAAGCATCAAGATTAGGCAAAGAGAGGTCAAAGAGAATGATAGAATAAACTTACAAGATACAACCATTGTCGTCGGCTGCCATATAGTAGTACCAAATCTCGGTGCTCCCATGCACTTAATCGTCGTTCCATTTAATGATCTTGAAATATTCGAGATTGTGAGAGTTGATGTTACTGATACATAGTAATTGGCATATGGTATAACCTTATTGCTCTGCAGCCCATTGATAGTTTTATCAAATGACCAGGATATGTATGATACTGGTCTGCTGATGACAGTACAGTTTAACATCAAAGTTTCTTTTTCAAACACGTGTGAAATATCTGGCAGTAATGTTTTGGAAAACCATGGTTGTGCTGTAAGAAAAATGAACGCTTGATAAAGATTCGTTTTATGATAACTATAGGACTGATAACACCTAAATCATTTTAAGCCTAGTGACTTCTGATCAATAAAACTTCCTTGACCCAAAAGAACCTCTATGCAAAGCCTCGAGAACTTGAAATTTGAGGTAAGAAATTCATAACTCAAATCTTGAAGATATGTTTTCCTTTATTTCCGAAAATATTTTAGTAATTATCAGTACTGGGCCACTTTTTTAGCTTCTTGAACGCTCGAAATATACATGGGGTGACCAAAATGCCCTCACCATTTAACTTAACACAAACGGTTTGGCCGGGGCTAAAGCATTACAAGCCTAAAAGATAGTGGGCATGCAATCCTAGAAAACTGCATTTTACGAGCGAGAAAATTTCACCCAAAATTCCGCAATCCCGCCTCCAAAATAGCCAGATTTTCGCTATCCGCTATTCCCAAGTGACCCCCCCCCCCTACGTGTTAGCGACCGATACAATCTCAAAATACCAGTAACATGACCCCTGATGTAGAGAACTAGTTCACAACTACCCTTAAGGAAATTAAATTCAGAGAATACAGTCAATTCTGGAAATATTCAACCCTGAAAAAGTTTTCAGCCCCGAAATACGGCCCTGTAAGTCGGCATGTGCCCGTATGGCCTAAGAACTAAACAACAAAAAATTTATACATCATACCATACACTGTAGAGAGACTTTGTTTCAAGCTATTGAGACTCTTGTCTGGCCCTCGTTGCATCCACCATCCACCACTGCCATATTTCAATATGCAATAGTATTTCATTCTTTCATCATCAAACTTAACATTGAAAATTCTGATAGTCTTTGCACTGACTATCGATAATCTTCCAGCGTATAGCTGTGGGAAGCCAGTTGTGACTAGCTGTAAGCTTGAACTGCCAGTATTGTATTCCACAAAAGCAATAAAAGGTCCAGTACCATCTTGGTATCCGCATTTAAGACTCAGCAGTCTCTCTCCATTAATTGCAATTGCATTGACTGGACTGAAAGCTACAGAGATTTGGAAGCTGCCACCCAGCTGGACGTTGTTGGTGGACAGCGCAATGCTGACCGATGCACTTTGTGATAAAGCTGAATAGTGATAGAGATAAATATATCATCGTAAGGAACGATATAAACAACAAATGACATTGATGCATAGTTTGAGGAAAATTGGCTACCAGTCACCCAAGGGGATACTTCCTTCTAGCCCTGACTATACCTGTCGTGAAGGTGCTTTCGCGTCGTTAAGGTGCTGTAGGATCATGGCCTAATCCAGCTCGCTCGTTGTGTCAGAGGCTCAGCGAGGTCGGGGTTCAAGCCCCAGCTATAGTAGCGCCACAGCCAGGGTCGAGGCCTGGCGCTGAAAACTGCGTTCCACCTTCACCTTTACCTATGTCCCATATTGGACAGTCTGAAAAAGAATCCCATTAGTAATAAAGGCTTTGTATTAATTTGCATGAATTAAAGGAATTTCAATCCCTAGTGTATGATTTCGCATGATATGCATGATACATTCGGAGAATCTTGAACCCATGTGTCAGAATTTCACTCCATTACAGACCTATCAGTAAGAATTTCAAGCGTAAAACCCTGTATACTAAATGAGCGGAACGTCTAGTACGACCACACGATGAAGTACATCCCAGCCATTGCAACATTTTAAGAAGAGATTCTCAGAGATGGACACGCCATGTTTGAATATGCTGAACAAATCAATAATTATATAATAGAGTAGAGAAAGTATTGTTAGTTCGTTGTTTAAGAGAAAGGGGGAAGCAATGAAATGTAGCCTTTCTCCCCTCCTGTTTAAGTAGTTAACTAGGATCCAGCCCCCTAGATTTGGGCTTAAAAGAGGCAGGGGGCACAGAGGCAGTCACCCGATCATTCCAAAACAGGTTTCGTACACTCTTTTTTTATAAGAATACTATTAATTTTGTCCAGCCTCGATATTCTTAAGAAATGTTTGTTTTGAGCTTGAATACATTCTTAAAGTATTCTTATTTTTCAAACCTGATATGGTTTTAGGGGAACATAGTTAAAAGAAAATCATCTCATAAGGTCGAGCAAAAGAAATATTTAGCTATTATAACAAAAAGAATGTTGTTAACAATCATGAAGTTTCATTCTAACATTGCAAAAGAGGCATCTGCTGAAAAATGAGATAGAAATATTGAGGATGAAGCTGAGCAATATTCTTAAAATATTCTTAAAAATAGGATGATTCTGAGCCTGAATATTCTTATAAACAATATTCTTATGAAAAAAAGAGTGCGTATAACCAAGATATAACCTATAGCTGATGTAAAAGTGTTGCAGGGTACGACTTGGTTATCTGTTCTTAAAGAAAGACAACGCCCTTATTTTGCACCACATCCTTTTGCCCCTCCTATGTCCTGCCTCTGACTTGACTGGCGAAAAGGAAAAGGCCTTCGAGTTGGTTATGGTTACACTCTTTTTTTTATTAGAAATTAAGATTTTTTTTCAGTACTCAAAGTTTCTTAGTTTTTGGACAATTTTGGTACTGAAAGTTTCTTAGCAGTTTCTAAGGGATCAAATTTTTTTAGTGCCGAAACAGGTAATTTACACTTTAATTTGACAAATAGAAGAAACAATACAATTCACGTTTACATGAGCTGTTCTTTTTGTAAAAATAGACACTTGTGGTGTAACAGAAGTTCGTTTTTCGATGCTATATTCAACTCTAAAGACTATTGAAACCTGCGAGTTTCTTATCATTTTGGGTCGATCGAGTACTGAAGTTTCTTAACCAATATTGATCTCAGTACTGAGTTTCTTATAAACGGGTTTCTTATAAAAAAAATGAGTGTATTTCCTTTTTCATTGTCACCCCCTCGAATAAAGACCGCGGAGGATGCATTTGACAAGTAAAATTATCATGAACATGAACTAACTGCTTATCTAAGAGTAGCGCTTGCCGCCCTGGCCAGGTTACCGAAGCAATCAGCTGGAAAAATGCAGGGGATATTTCACGACAGGAACAAGACAAGGAAGTTTATTCTATTGAGAAAGGCAAGCAAGGTTTAACCGTGACAAAAACAACTAGGCGTACGAGAATCAGAATCTTGGCGTATTCAAGGGGCATTTCACTCGAAATTTCCATTGAAAAAGATTTCCAAAGAATTTCCATAAAAACAATAGGATTTCCATCCGATCGTGTACAAGAATGTTGACTATTTGAGTACAGCAGTAGTACTAAAGCAGTATAATAATTGCTGAATAGTGTACATCTCCGCCACACAATGTTATAGAATTTAGTTTGCCAAGAGAACAACTGGCTTTCTGGTTTCATTTTTCAACTTGACTGTTATTATGGTTTCTTCCTTCCCTTGCCATTGGGTTGCCATAATACAATCTTCGTTTCGTATGAAAAAGATAGGAAAATGAAAAAAAACTCACCAAATAACAGACAAAAACTCAGCAAAGCAATCGCACATTTAATAAATTGTTTAAGGCTCATTTTTATACAGAATATTTTATTCGATAATTTAGAGAATGATTGATTTGCCTTTCGTTTTGATCAGACACACAGATCCTGTGTGCAAGTTCGGAGAAATAAAGCCGCTCTTCTATTTGCGTATCAAATTTCAGTGGCTTCATGAAAAACGACTTCCTAGGAGATCAGATAACGTACACGTATTAACACGTATTATTTTATAAGAAACTCTCTATAAGAAACCTAACTCGAATGGCCAATAACCTTAGAATATTCAGTAGTACTGGAAATTTTTAAACGAAGAAGCACCCCAGTCTTCTGTGACTTTTTTGTACCATTTCTAGTCTGCAATAAAGTATTTTTTGATCTGGAGAAAACATACACTCTTTTTTTTAATAAGCAACCGCTCAATAAGCAACTAGGGCTGAACTGACCTTAATATTAAGCAACTTGAGACCTCAATTGAATTACTGTAAGCAACTAAGAAGTCACACAACCAAGCTTATTCTCTTTCTTGTGTTAGGAAATTGTTCTTCGTTCTTATGTTTTGCATGTTGAAGTTCGTAAGCTAACGTTTTTCCACTTAAGCCTGGTACTCACTTGAGTTTTATCACGATTACCCCGATTACGAATACCCCGAATGAATTCCTTGACAGCAGGGGGCTTCAACTTAGACATGTACTCATTTGCAGCTCATGTCAATCGTGAAAGAATTTCGCCTCGCATAGAAACAAGCAACTTCTTCAATTCTAAGTACTGTTTTTATGATTAACGAAAATATAGAGAGAGACGAAAACAAAAAGCATTAAAACGATGAAAACGAAGGTTCTAGGGGGTTATGGGTATTAAACAAGGAATTAAACAGCGTCTTGCTTCTCCATCCTTACGATCTTTTTTGGGAAAGATCTTTATCGAGATATCAATCATCTTTCAACTTCTCCAAACCTAGGCAAGCTTCCAAACTTTCTAAATAACAATCGAAGTAGCTTTTCGGGCTACTGCTTTTCTTTGAGGGAGCTTCAAGCAAAAAGGATTTACATTCTTCGTCCATTTATGTTTATCTTGGCATAACTTCAGACAAGTAAGAAAAAAGGCCTCCTTCATTTCTCAGTCAATAAAACAACACAACAAAATAGCTTGTGGAAAGCAGCACAATAGCGCTATAACCTCCACTGTACTGATGTTATCCCTCCACAGTACTGAACAGCCTCCACTGTACTGATGTTATCCCTCCACTGTACTGAACAGCCTCCACTGACCACTGTACTCAATGTTATCCCCCCCACACGCATCATGTTATCCCTCCACTGTACTGATGTTATCCCTCCACAGTACTGAACAGCCTCCACTGTACTGATGCTATCCCCCCACATGCATCATGTTATCCCTCCACTGTACTGATGTTATCCCTCCACAGTACTGAACAGCCTCCACTGTACTGATGTTATCCCTCCACAGTACTGAACAGCCTCCACTGTACTCAATGTTATCCCCCCACATGCATCATGTTATCCCTCTACTGTACTGGTGTTATCCCTCCACAGTACTGAACAGCCTCCACTGTACTGATGTTATCCCCCCATGCATCATGTTATCCCTCCACTGTACCGATGTTATCCCTCCACAGTACTGAACAGCCTCCACTGTACTGATGTTATCCCTCCGCTGTACTGAACAGCCTCCACTGTACTCAATGTTATCCCCCCACACGCATCACGTTATCCCTCCACTGTACTGATGTTATCCCTCCACAGTACTGAACAGCCTCCACTGTACTAATGTTATCCCTCCGCTGTACTGAACAGCCTCCACTGTACTGATGTTATCACCCCACATGCATCATGTTATCCCTCCACTGTACTGGTGTTATCCCTCCACAGTACTGAACAGCCTCCACTGTACTGATGTTATCACCCCACATGCATCATGTTATCCCTCCACTGTACTGGTGTTATCCCTCCACAGTACTGAACAGCCTCCACTGTACTGATGTTATCCCTCCACAGTACTGAACAGCCTCCACTGTACTCAATGTTATCCCCCCACATGCATCATGTTATCCCTCTACTGTACTGGTGTTATCCCTCCACAGTACTGAACAGCCTCCACTGTACTGATGTTATCCCCCCCATGCATCATGTTATCCCTCCACTGTACCGATGTTATCCCTCCACAGTACTGAACAGCCTCCACTGTACTGATGTTATCCCTCCGCTGTACTGAACAGCCTCCACTGTACTCAATGTTATCCCCCCACACGCATCACGTTATCCCTCCACTGTACTGATGTTATCCCTCCACAGTACTGAACAGCCTCCACTGTACTAATGTTATCCCTCCGCTGTACTGAACAGCCTCCACTGTACTGATGTTATCACCCCACATGCATCATGTTATCCCTCCACTGTACTGGTGTTATCCCTCCACAGTACTGAACAGCCTCCACTGTACTGATGTTATCCCCCCACACGCATCACGTTATCCCTCCATTGTACTGGTGTTATCCCTCCACAGTACTGAACAGCCTCCACTGTACTGATGTTATCCCCCCACATGCATCATGTTATCCCTCCACTGTACTGGTGTTATCCCTCCACAGTACTGAACAGCCTCCACTGTACTCAATGTTATCCCCCCACACGCATCACGTTATCCCTCCACTGTACTGGTGTTATCCCTCCACAGTACTGAACAGCCTCCACTGTACTGATGTTATCCCCCCCATGCATCATGTTATCCCTCCACTGTACCGATGTTATCCCTCCACAGTACTGAACAGCCTCCACTGTACTGATGTTATCCCTCCGCTGTACTGAACAGCCTCCACTGTACTCAATGTTATCCCCCCACACGCATCACGTTATCCCTCCACTGTACTGATGTTATCCCTCCACAGTACTGAACAGCCTCCACTGTACTAATGTTATCCCTCCGCTGTACTGAACAGCCTCCACTGTACTGATGTTATCACCCCACATGCATCATGTTATCCCTCCACTGTACTGGTGTTATCCCTCCACAGTACTGAACAGCCTCCACTGTACTGATGTTATCCCCCCACATGCATCATGTTATCCATCCACTGTACTGATGTTATCCCTCCACTGTACTGAACAGCCTCCACTGTACTGATGTTATCCCCCCACACGCATCATGTTATCCCTCCACTGTACTGAACAGCCTCCACTGTACTGCACAGACATTACCCCGGGTGATTTGTTTTGACAAAGCTGGAAAGTACTCCAGGAAACATTTGATACATGTAACATACAATTTATGCGAGATTTTACTGGAAATGTGTGGAATTGTCTTGCTAATTCTTCGTTGTTGGAGTCGATTGAAATATTCAAAATGGAAAAGTTCCTTAGCGATTTTATCTTTGGCAGTATATAGTAAGTCCTTTAAATTTTTCAACCTTCTACATATAAACTCTTTTTTTTATAAGAAACCCATTTATAAGAAACTCAGTACTGAGATCAATATTGGTTAAGAAACTTTCAGTACTCGACCCAAAATGATAAGAAGCTCGCAGGTCTCAAGAATCTTTAGAATTAGAAATAAAGCATCGAAAAACAAACTTCTGTTGCGCCACAAGTGTCTATTTTTACAGAAAAAACAGCTGATGTAAACGTGAATTGTATTGCTTCTTCTATTTGTAGAATTTAAGTGTCAATTACCTGTTTTGGCACTTAAAAATTTTGATTCTAAGAAACTGCTAAGAAACTTTCAGTACCAAATTTGTCCCAAAACTAAGAAACTTTGAGTACTGACCAAAAATCTTAGTTTCTTATAAAAAAGAGTGTAAATCTCGGGGCTGCTTGACTAAGTTTCGGATAGGGACGTGCCGCCCAAGAAACAAAATAACCACTCCTAAAATTACTACTTGCTCCGCCAAATTTTTGGCGGAGAGTGGCCGCTTCTTTGCATGCAAAAGTTAGACTTATTACCTAAGTCCCACTCTTTGCAAATAGCAACAGCAACAACAACAACCATATAGCTTGCCCAAAGTGGGACTCATAATCTTTCAGCTGAAAAAGTGGTCAGCCACTAGACTTGCTTCCCAAGTCCCAACTTTCACTCATATTGAATTGAATTGATGTTGTTGTTGTTCGCTTGTCCATTGCCAAATATGATCCCCATTTCGCTAGACCAAAAATGCCAAAAAGTTACAGTTGGCTAGACTAGAAGTCCGAAAAAGTATACTGTAGCCTCTAGGGCGGCAAATCCCCAGGTACCTTTACTATAGGTTTTTTTTTATAAGAAACCGGTTTATAAGAAACCTAGAACTAGACATCCCAAAAGTTAAGAAACTTTTAGAACTAGGAGGATGGAGGTAAGAAACTTAAAAAATTTTTGTGTCAGTTTTCCAACATACTGATTTCACATTCGTGGACGTAGTAATCAATTCACAAGCATTTCCTTGCGATTTCTCGCACCAGCATGGCTAATTCTTTGTAATACAATAATATTAATAATTTGCTTGCTATATTCACGTTCTTTTATCGTTTTTACTGCAATTTAATTCCATTTAATTAAGAAACTGTTAAGAAACTTTTAGAACTAAAATTGGGCCATAAAATTAGGAAACTTTTAGAACTGGGCCCCGAGCCAGGTTTCTTATAAAAAAACGTGTATGGAAGAACCCCCTGTGGTTAGATTCGAGGGATATTACACTCTTCAAAAGGTGTACTAGATTTTTACTAAAACAAAAGGATTTTCAAGGGATTTCCGTGAAAACAATAAGTTTTCGAGCAAGGATGCGACATTTGCAAAGACTGAATCACCCTTCAGTTCGATTTCTTGATATTCTATTGACATACGCAAATAAATGTACGAAACGTACAGTAGGTAACGTGTATTGTCAATGTAAAGAAGAAGTGCAGTGCAGTGCTGCAATGCAGAAATGAACAAGATTTATGAAATATTCACAAAAGAACAAAGTTTAGTTTCTGAAAACTATTTCATCTATCGATACTAAAAAATTGCTTTAGCCTGAAAAGAATGTTTTTGTTTGGACCATAGGCCTAAGACACTAAGCTAACATATTCCAACAAAAAAAGTTAATAACAAATGTATACTAGCCGTTAACATCGTTAAGGAAGTGCTGCTCCGAGGGAGAATGCAAGTATGGCAGAGAACTGCCATGCGTATATCGAAACCTAGTCAATAGAATAAACACTGTTTATTCTATTGACTAGGTTTCAAGTTGAACCAGAGTTTTCTTTGCATTGTATAACAATTTTTTTCGTACAAACTGTACAAAGAGATTCAGTAAAGGGAAGGAAGAACAATTATATGAATCAGATATCTCACGTGACAACATCACAGAAAAGGAAGTTATATAGTTATAGAGATAGAATAGAGTTGACTCTCCATTCTGTGACAACATTAAGGTTTTTAATGATCATAATGGCCGCTTTTGTTATTTGGTAATGGGGCATTACTAAACAGTGCAGCCACCCCCAATAACCCCCAATCATCCCCAACCACCGCCAATCACCGCCAATCACCGCCAATCACCCCAAACCACCCCAACCAGCCCCAATCCCCCAACCACCCCAAACCAGCCCCAACCAGCCCTAACCATCCGCTATCTTTAATTAAATTACATGAAGAAGTAACATTTGTCTCAAATAAAAAGCGGAGAATTTATTATAACGAAATAAATTACAAAAATTTTAAGAAAGCTCCGGTGCATAATAGACCTTAATTTTGGTGAAGTTTGAGCCCAGCTATTATTCTGAATTTATTCTTAAATTTTAGCAGTCTTGAGCCTCGATATTCTTATAAATTATATTCTCATAAAAAGAGAAATGTGCATGGGTATGGGTATTTTGTTTCTTGGGTGGCAAGTCCCTGTCAGAAACTTAGTCAAGCAACCCCCCCAGAGGTTTTCTTATACACGTTGTTCCCGGGTCCCATGGTCCCACCTTAATGGTCCCGCCTGAATGGTCCCACCTTTAATGGTCCCACGTCCCAGGTCTCATGGTCCCACCTTGATTGTCCCACCTGAATGGTCCCACCTTTAATGATCCCGGGTCCCATAGTCCCACCTTAATGGCCCCGCCTAAATGGTCCCACCTTTAATGGTCCCACGTCCCAGGTCTCATGGTCCCACCTTGATTGTCCCACCTGAATGGTCCCACCTTTAATGATCCCGGGTCCCAGGGTCCCATGGTCCCACCTGATGGTCCCGGGTCCCACTTTTCCGGTTTGCCAATTTATCATTATCTTAGCATTTTAACCTTTTTCTTTTAACGGCACCCATAATATCAATTAACATTTTTTCCTCTCATCTATTGTTGCAAACATATATTACGTAACTTACTTTTCTTTATAAATTTAACCGTTGTAGAAATTTGAATTTATCAACAGATGATGGACAGTGCAAGTCCGAAACATGTTTTGCAATTAAAAGTTGCTGTTTTTGCCGTTAAATTTCTCATTGAAGTATACCCACACAATAATGAATGAGATTCCCGCTTCAGTGGCTTGCTGATAAGAAAAAAATGCAATTTTTTTTAAAGCGTTATACAATATAAAATATACAATATAAAATATACAATATAAAATCAGGTTAAATAGAAGATTTCTAGGAGGTTTTATTTTAAGTACCTTAGTGTGAATCTTTCTAAAAAACTTTCCAAAAGTCTTTTTTACAAAATTTCGCAGGGGCCCCTTTCGGGGCCAAATATTTTGGGGGCCCTTAATTTTGTGTTTAAAGGTGCACACTGTGCGTTACGCCACTGCCAATAAACAAAATGAAAAACTCTTTCTTTGAAATTGAGAATGATATACTAAATGCATCTTTTCAATATGAATTGAGGAGAGAAGAACAAAAACCTCTTTGAATTTCATTCAGAGCCATTGACATTGGCAGCCAAGTGAATCTATTGTCAAAAATAACTTTGAGGCTGCAGATTATAATCTGGAAAGAGCTTTGACATTTCTTCCCGCTGAATGGCTGATTTCAAGACTTGAAAGAGAACCACAAACGGAGAGAATATTTTCCGGTGACGTCAATACAAAAAGGTTTATCTCATCAATTATTCATGACTGCGGGAAAGGTGCAATTCTATTTCTTTCGCACTCTCCTTTGTTACCACGGAATTGTGGACCTTTGGAGAAGGACTTGAGAAATAGACTTGGAGCAAGTCTAGATCAGGCAACATTTGTCAACCAAATTGTTTCGATTGTCGCAAAAAATGGACCGTACAAGTTTTGGTCTCATTTGCTTGTTTTTAATTGGAACATCTCGATTTCTTTTTGAGTATGTGACATTTAATAGAAAAGTTGCACAGACCGAAGAAGTTCAAGTCAAAGCGTTCAGTTATGACAAAATCGGTTCAGAAAATGAGAGCAATATTCAACTATACCTTCGAATGACAAGCACCAAGAAGTTTATAGACCAAGCTGAAAGATTGTTATTGAGAAGCATGAAAATGTTCTTTCTAAAAAAATACCTTGACATGGTTCTTGTTCTTGATAATGAGAAAAGTGAAGACCATGAATACGGAAAAAGTTTTGTAAAATCACATCCAGAAATCAAAACAAAAGTATGTTATATGGATCCCGTCGCTGACAATGCTGATCATGGATGGGGTAAAGCTAGAATGTATCTAGATATGTTACATGCTGATTCATGCTCAACCAAAGAATATGTTGGATTTGTTGATACGGACACGGTTTTCGTAACAGCTTTTACAGATGATATCCTTTTTGAAAATGGGAAACCAATAGTCATTGGTAAAATCGGAATGCCACAATTTCCTTGCTGGATTCAAACCGCAGCATACATTTTGAGAGTTAAACAAGTAATACAATGTATGGCTTACTTCCCTATTACATTTAAAGTTGCTCATATTGTAGAAATGAGGAAATATGTGGAAAGATTACATTTGAAATCATTTATTGACGTTTTCAAAGAAGCTCCATCGAAAGTTAATGTATTTCATGAATGTTACTGCCACTTCAGTATCATGTGTAATTACATTTGGTATCATCATAGAGACGAATATGCATGGCATTTGCAAATGGTACCGGATGGAAAATGGAATGGACAACAGGGAATTCCAGCAATGGTTGATCCACAATATTTTCAGAACCAAGTTGAAAGCGATGAAAAGATTCCAATTCCTAGAGCATCCGTGCATGGAAAATATCTTAGATACAAAGGAGTTTACTATGAGGCCGTACAACCATGGCGGGAAAGATTAAATTATTTCCTGCGAGAAGGCTTATGCCACTCTTTTGGATTCAAGACCTGCCCTGAGAAGTGTTCAAGATTCAAAGAAACAGCCATACAAGATAGTCTTTTTCAGTTTGAAGTTCACAACTGGTTATGGGATGATAGATGCAATGCAACACAGGGAAGGCATTATGAAATCGTGCATCGTATTCTCAAGAATGAGCCGCACCAATTTCTTATAAATCTTACAAATAAAAAAGAATTATGTTCTGTTATTGATGATCTTCTAATGGAAAATTAATACAAGAAGAGAACTGTCCCATTCCACGGTGAAAGAACAGCATAACAAATTAAGCTTCAACTACACAAAACCTTAATTCTCGCAGAGCTTATATTTTTCAATTTTTTCATTTTTTAGCTTAACATTATTAACGTCTCAGATTTAAATTGTTAAACTTTTCTTTAAGCAAAATTGTAACTGAGCTTTTCAGAAACTGACAGGACAATTTTTAACCATTTCATTTTTTCAAAACTTCTAGATGCTGGGATTTTATCACATAAAGCATAAAAATCTTAGTATAGATACACAGTTTCTTTGTCCCGGCCTTTGTTATATTAATTATATGAGCTTTCAAAGTTCCCAATTCTATAAGAGCTTTGACCGTTAAAAAGGGCTTGGGGTGAAACTTTTTACCCCCACTGGTCTGAGCCCTTGCAAAGTCGCAAACTTTCAAGGCTCATAAAATGAATAATACAAACGCTAAGACTGTAATGCTTTGCACCTAGACTTAATTTTGGCTGCTTAAAGACAGTCTGTTCCATCCTAGACTTGCCCCAAGTCTATTTCTTGATTTCCATCTCCTCTGTTCTAACATGGAATCGTGGATCCTAGGAGAAGGAAATCAAGAAATAGACTTTGGGCAAGTCTAGTCCCCTCTAGACTTACCCTAAGTCTAAATCTTTCTTTATCAGACTACAAAGTCATGCCAGAAATATGATGGCGCTGCGGAGGAGACTGTTAGAAACAGAAAAGTGAACGGAGATTTAGACTTATACTCTTGTGCAGGTCATGAATAATTAATGAGCTTTTTCCTTTGTTTTTCCTAAACAGGCGGACAGATTTCTGTCCGCCGGCATTCTCTTTGATGTTGAACATAGACAATTCAATAGCATTGAAATGAAACAAGGCAAATTAGAGGAGTACTTGTAGCATGAAAATTGCAAGGGGGTTTTCTTGTTTACGTAGATAACATAAACATAATTAGTTAATAAAAGGGCCTTTAGATAAAACCTTTTGTAAAATTTGCCTGAGAAATATCGATTCCTTTCATTCACTACTTAACAATTGTTATCATACCCCCTAAGCATTTGTAGAAACAACAAACCTCCAGCAAACTCATTAATTATTCATGACCTGCACAAGAGTATAAGTCTAAATCTCCGTTCACTTTTCTCACTCTCTCCTCCGCAACGCTGTCACATTTCGGTGATGAATTCGTGTTCGGATAAAAAAAGATTTAGACTTAGGGTAAGTCTAAGTCCCCTCCAGCTATTGGTTGAAAAAACAATTTGTTTGATGATGCATGCCTTTTAAGCAATTATAATGGAGGCGATTTTTCTTTTGTGACCCACAATAGATAGAAGATAAAAAGTGCATCTTTAGAAATTTATTCCTTTCAACTTGAATTTCATTTGAATAATGAATAATTCTTGCCTCTTGTTTGCAATCCATACCTAACTCGTTGTTCCAAACTTTCATATAAACGGAAAAAAATACTAGATTACAAAGCGATTTGCAGAAATCACCCATGCGAGTTATTTACGACCGTAGCTGGCCACGACTATTGAAAAACAACGGCTATCTGTAAAACATGGAATGTAGAATGATGGAATGGAATAGAATGGAATGATGGAATGGAATGGAATGATGGAATGGAATAGTCAAATAATTTCTCGAAGTATCCATTAAGGCTTGCCTAACTTCCAGTGAAATAAAAAGCATGATAGCAGAAAGTAGCCAGACATGTTTTAAGTGATGTAAGGGAATTATAAGCTCGACATTGTGCAATAAAGTTGCGAAAGCTAAGCAAATTGTGATTCTACTATAATTAATGCGTGCATAGAACAAAACATAATTAATATAATAACACAACAAAAGTTTAACATAACAAGAGTTTTGTAAAGTAGAGTCAAATTTTCAAACAATGAATTTCAGCAGACTACTCCAAATTCCATGAAAAGTCGCTCACGATGCTCCTGTCGCAAAAAGTTTTGAAACTCCACTGGGACTACGAGCTGGCTCCATTGCAATCCAGGATATCTTTTTTGTACGCATGCTTCTCTCAAATGAAAGTGCACATTTTGAGGGCTGGGGCTTAGCTGCTTCTGGCCTGTCCCGCGATCTCGGTACTCTCTAATGTATTTATATACGACAACTATGTCATCAGCTCCTTGCTTTGGAGGGTTAAGTATTCAAGGCATCTTTCCTTCAGGATCATCAGGAATATATGAAGTTGTAAGTAATGGTTGAATATTTCAAACACACTACCCCTTTCCAAATATCGAGGCTACCTACGGCTAAGACACAACACAGGCCTGATCGGTGTGGGCAGTAGGTACTACACATATATAGCACGAAGGTCCCACTTAATTGGGCCATCCCGAAAATAGTAAATGGGGAACGGGGAATAGGGAACGGGGAATGGGGAACGGGAAATGGAGAGTGAAGAACGGGGAATCGGGAACGGGGAATCGGCAACGAGGAATGAAAAATGAGTAATTGCAAATTTGAATTGATTC
>JACTAT010000169.1:54232-108842 GCA_014526335.1 Chrysaora quinquecirrha | reverse complement strand
GTATTCTTCGTGTTGCACACTTCTAATTAAGAAAAAAATCAGTGCGATAAATGAAGATTTATCAAACTTGGTCCACCGAAACGGGATAGAAGTGCGAATACGTGGAATATGGAGGAGATTGATATTGATTCACTTAGAAAACGGAGAGGAGTTCTTAGACGAAGTTCAACGAAAGTAGTAAACAAAATTCTTGATTCAAAAAACGATGAGGTAAGCGTAAAGATTTTAAAGAGACATTTAATTCAGTTAAAAGAGAGCAAAGATAAACTGAGAGAACTGGACGATAATATTTTAGATTTTATGATAAATAATAATTCTGAGGATGAATGCGATAAAGAGGCAGACGACGCTCTAGAATACAAGAACAAAATTCTTGATGCGTTAGATTATATTGACGAAAAACTTGAAGAAAATGATAAAAAGACCCTTGCTGAGAAAGATATTCATAACGAAGTAGTAGAAGTAGTAGACGAGCAAGAGGAAGTCGAATCAATTGCTGCTTCGGCCAGCGCGGTTACACATATTTCTTCTGTTCGATCTGAATCTGCTTCATCGAGATCTGCTTCATCGAGCTCTGCCGTAAGAAGAAGTGTTCGAGTTAAGCTTCCAAAGTTGGAAATAAAGAAATTTTCTGGAAAGATCTTTGAATTCCAGGAGTTCTGGGACAGTTTCTCTAGTTCCATAGATGAAAACGAAGATTTAGCCGAAGTCGACAAATTTAAATACTTGAAAAGCTTCTTAGAAGATTCGGCGAGAGCAGTTGTGGCTGGATTGCAAGTTAGCGAGGCAAATTATGTAACGGCAAAGGAGTTATTAAAGAGAAGATTTGGAAAGCCTGTTGAAATGCAGCATGCGCATATCAACAAATTAATAAACATTCAGCCTGTGTTCAACGAAGAGAACGTGACGAGACTGCGTAATTTTAGAGATGAAATCGAGACACACTTTCGTGGCCTTGAGGCAATGAGTGTGAATGAGCTGACCTACTCCAGGATTGTTGTACCTGTTCTAATGGAGAAGATTCCGAAGGCGGTACGGTTCAGCATCGTGAGATCACTGGGAAAGAGCATGCTGGACATTTCCATCAAGGACTTGTTAATGGCGCTGGACCTTGAGCTTGAAGTGAGGCAAATGCACACGCCGATACTGACAGTCAATCGCAGTTCAGTGGGAAAATCAAGAAGGCCTCAGCATACAAGCACAAGTGCTTTATTTACTTCAACTGGTATCGGTCAGAAGAAATGTGGATATTGTGGAGAAGATCATAGCTCAGAGAACTGCTGTAAATATTCGACTATGGAAGAAAGAATGGACTTGTTAAAAAGAAATTCAAAATGCTATGCTTGTTTGTCAGAAGGACACAGGTCTTTCGAGTGTAAGTCACGTTTCAAATGTAAATATTGTAAGGGTAAGCACCATTCTTCAATTTGTAGAAGTAAGAATAAGAATAATAATAGCAACAACAGCAATAAGATAGAGCATAAACAAGAAGCGAATAAGGATGCGCAGCAGCTTAACCCCCAAGCTCCTTCCTGGGTTGGGAATATGAGTGCTGGGAGTGAGGTGGCTTTGCAGACAGCCTTGGCTAAGGTAGAGGGAAGAGAGGAGAGCAAGGTTCGAGTGTTGTTTGACTCTGGTAGTCATCATTCATTCATCTCAGCCAAAGCTGTCAATGCATTAGGTTTGCAGCCAGTGAGAAGAGAGACTTTGAGTGTGAAGGCATTTGGATGCAAGGAAGTGGATGAGAGAGTAAGAGAGGTAGTTGAGTTTTCTCTTTCTTCTTTGCAAGGTGGAAAGAAGGTGTTTATATCTTGCTATGTCGTAGATGAAATCACTAATATTGATAATGTTCATCCTGAAATTGTTAAGAAGCATTATAATCATTTGAAACAAGTTTGGTTTTCAGATGTTACAAGAAATGACAAGCTTGATATTCAGATTCTCATTGGAGCAGACTTTCTGTGGCAATTCTTAGAAGGCGAACAAAGACGAGGGGGGCCTTTGGAGCCAGTCGCAATCAAGACATCACTTGGTTGGGTTCTTTCTGGACCATTATCAGGTAAGAGGTTAAGTAATTCTGATTCTGTTGTTAATTTTGTAACTTCCCAAAAGAGTGAGAAGAAAGAGTTAGACGTACAAGTAAATAAACTCTGGGATTTAGACTCATTAGGAATAAGGAAGGAAAATGAGGTACATGAAGAGTTAATAGATAACATTGTCTTCAATGGTAATCGTTATTCTGTATCCTTGCCTTGGAAGGCAGGCCATGGTCCTTTGCCCTTAAATTATAATGCATGTGTTGCAAGGTTAAAGAGTCAAGTCAATAAATTGAGGCAGGATCCTAAGGTTCTTAGGGAATATAACAACATTATTTCTGAGCAAGAGAAAGCAGGCATCATATCAAGAGTTGCTAATCTAGAGCAAGCAAACAAAGTGTCGATTCTGCCGCATGCTGCAGTGATTCGTGAAGAATCTGAGACCACGAAGGTTCGTGTAGTCTATGATGCCTCCTGTAAAGATAAGGTAACCAAGAAATCATTAAATGATTGCTTGCATGTCGGGCCATCGCTTTCGCCACTCATCTTTGATATTTTGTTGAGGTTCCGTTTAGAGAAAGTGGCATTAGTAGGGATATTGCTAAAGCGTTTTTAAATATAGAAGTTGATGAGGCAGACCGGGATTGTCTAAGGTTTCTTTGGATCGATGATATTGAATCTAAGGATCCAAGAATTGTTACTTATAGATTTAATCGTGTAGTGTTTGGTGTAAATAGTTCTCCTTTTTTGTTGAATGGGGTTCTGAGACACCATCTTCGCACATTTGAAGAAAGTGATCCAGAATTTGTGACAAAGTTATCTCAGTCATTCTATGTAGATGACCTTGTTACAGGATCAAGTAGTTGCTCTGAAGCTTATAGCCTGTATTGTAAAGCACGCGAGAGAATGTCAGAAGGAGGGTTCGAGTTACGAAAGTGGAAGACTAATAGTAGTGAGCTTAGGGATAAGATAGCTGAAAACGAAAGAGCATGTAATGTAGGAAAGGGTTCCAAGAAGAATGAAGAACAATCAGTTGCCAAAGAGACTCTGGGCAGTGGTAAGGAGGTGAAAGATAAAACTAAGGTTCTAGGAATGACCTGGGATAGTGAAAAGGACGATTTAGAGGTGGATTTTCATAACATGAGTCAGCATACTAAATGCGAGAAGCCAACTAAGAGGATCATATTGAGTACTCTAGCAATGTTATTTGATCCATTGGGTTTAACTAGCCCTATTGAGGTTCAAGCTAAAATTCTATTTCAAGATCTTTGTAAGGATGCTTTAGACTGGGATGAGCCCATTCCCGAAGATAAGGTATTGAGATGGGAGAAGTGGATGAATGAATTGAAAGAAGTCAAATTTATTACACTCCCAAGATGTATTTATAGGCAAGTTGAGGGTGAGGTATTATCATATCAGTTGCATGGATTTGGAGATGCCAGTAAGAAGGCTTACTGTGCAGTTATTTACCTTGTTATCATAACCACCAAAGGAATATATACTAGGTTATTGTGTTCGAAAACAAGAGTTGCTCCTCTTAAGGAACTTACTGTGCCAAGACTAGAGTTAATGTCTGCTAGGATATTAGCTGTGCTTATGCACAATGTGCATCAAGCTCTAAGTACTCAGATCAAAATCGATAAGATTAAATATTGGCTTGACAGTAAAACTGCCTTGTATTGGGTTTTCAATCAAGGAGAGTGGAAACAGTGGGTTCAACACAGAGTTGCAGAGATTCTAAAATTGTCAAAAAAGGGAGATTGGGGACATGTTGAGGGATTGTGTAACCCAGCTGATTTAGGATCCAGAGGTGTGAGTGCAGCAACTTTGAAAGAGAGTAAATTGTGGTGGGAAGGGCCAGAATGGCTGAAAGCAGGAGAGAAAGAGTGGCCAACTAGTTTGGTGCTTGAAGAGTCAACAGAAATCAAAATAGAGAAGAAGAAAGCTTGTGTGTTAAGTATCATGAGTGAAAAAGTATGTATAATTGGAAATGCTATAGATACAACTAGGTTTAGTTCATTACAAAGGCTGTTAAGAGTAACTGCCTGGGTGAAAAGATTTGTGTACAACTTGAGACAGAAATGTGCTAAGAAGGAAATTAAGAGAGATAATTTAGATGCAAGAGAATTAGAAGAGGCTGAAACATTGTGGATAAAAGATGCTCAGCATATGCTCAAGAAAGGAGTGAATTTTGAGAAGACAAGTGTGAGTTTAGGGATCATAGAGAGAAACGGAGTGTTAGTGTGTCAAGGAAGATTGGAAAATTCAGATCTAAAGGAACAAGCTAAGTTTCCCATAATCTTACCTCAAGGTCATAGATATACAGAGCTGATTGTGTTAAACTGTCATGAGAAAGTGCATCATTTCAAAGTGAGAGCAACTTTAGCTGAATTAAGGTCTAGATTTTGGATTGTCAAGGGAAGGCAGTATGTCAAGAAGCTAATAAAACCATGTTTTCTGTGTAAGTTACTGGAAGGGAAACCCTTTAATTCCCCTAGAATAGCTGCATTGCCAGACTTCAGAGTGTCAGAGGCACCACCATTTAGTTGTATTGGAGTGGATTTTGCAGGTCCTGTGTACGTGAAAGAGAATGGTGAGATGCACAAAGCATATATTGCATTATTTTCATGTTGTATAACCAGAGCTATACATCTAGAGCTAGTGAGAGATTTAAGTACATCCACTTTTTAAATTGCTTTCGAGGTTTTGTGCCAGAAGGGGACCCCAAGAATAGTTGTATCAGACAATGCCAAGACCTTTAAGTCTGCATCAAAAGTTTTGCATAAGTTAATGAGTGATCATAGTACACAGCATTTCATGTCTGACAAACGAATCATGTGGAAATATAATCTGGAGCGGACCCCATGGTGGGGAGGTCATTTTGAGAGGATGGTTGGTAATGTGAAACGATCATTAAGAAAAGTATTGCGTAATGCAAGAGTTACACCAGATGAAATGACTACAGTGTTAGTAGAGGTTGAAAATGTCATCAATTCTAGACCTCTATCTTATCTTCATGAGGAATTCGATGAGGAGGTTTTGACACCTTCCCATTTACTTGTTGGCAGAAGGGTTTCATTGCTTAACAATAATATAGATTTAAGCACTGATTATGATGATGATTATGCTAACAGTTCTTCTTTGCAGAATGTACAGAAGAGATTTTTACACTTAACTAAAATTTTAGATCATTTTTGGAAACGTTGGCGCTTTGAGTATATTTCAGGTTTGAGAGAAATTCACAAACTGAAGAAGAATAGATTGAATCTTATTGAGAAAGGTCATCTTGTTTTGATCCATGAAGATGGAGTGAAAAGAAATACTTG
The DNA here is from genome assembly GCA_014526335.1 of Chrysaora quinquecirrha. Taxonomy (NCBI): domain Eukaryota; kingdom Metazoa; phylum Cnidaria; class Scyphozoa; order Semaeostomeae; family Pelagiidae; genus Chrysaora; species Chrysaora quinquecirrha. The sequence continues at coordinate 103,480 of JACTAT010000169.1, read as the reverse complement.
GCAAATTGGACTAGTGGAGGATTTGATTAAGAGTAAAGATGGAGTAGTTCGTGGAGCTAAGGTAAGAAAGGTAACAAAAGGTAAGGTTGAATTTTTAAGTAGACCACTAGAGAAACTTTATCCTTTAGAATGTACTGAGACTGAGAGGAGTGAGAGTGTCGAAGTGAATGGAGTCAGAGAGATTGAATGTGATAGGAAAGAGGATGTGAATGTGAGTAATCCTCAGGGTGGTAGACCACGCAGAGCAGCAGCCCGCGACGCGCTTTGGAAGTGTCAGCTTATGCTTGACCCCTAATGGGTCAAGGAGGGGGGTGTGTCGGGAAACCCGCGTACCTTTGCGCTGTCCCGCGGCCGCATGTTCATTGTTTATGCTTTGTTTTTAACTTTTTATTGTTCACATAAAATCACCGTAGTAACCATAATCTAACCATGTGTGTTTATTTTTATTTATAGCAACGAATATAATTATTTTACACCTTTTCGATTTTACTGTAATATGATTGGCTAATCTGTAATGTTGTCATAGGGATTTTCTGTTTGTAATTTGTAGATTTGTTAGATTTTTGTGAGTTCTTGGTGATCGAGGTAGAGATGAGATGCGTTAATTGAGATTTAAAAATATTTACTGAGAAATTAGTGTATTCTTCGTGTTGCACACTTCTAATTAAGAAAAAATCAGTGCGATAAATGAAGATTTATCAAAATTGGCAGAAATGAACAAGATTTATGAAATTTTTACAAAAGAACAAAGCTTACTTTCTGAAGACTACTTCATCTATCGATACTTAAAAATTGCTTTAACATGAAAAGAATCTTTTTGTTTGGACCATTACCATAGCTCTAAGACACTAAGGCAACAAAAAACACAACACAACAACAAAAGTGAATAAAAAAATGCATATTAGAGCCGAGGAGATACCTTGCAGTCAAAAGAAACAAAACAACTAACTAGACAAACAAAATGAGACCAATGCGGGGGGGGAAAATGCGACGGCAAAGAAGTTGCCATGAATCCAATATTTTAACAAAAGAAGCAATTTACGATCATATTAGATCAAATCCTTTTCTTTGTTTGTTTGAAAGAAAAAAGAAATATATGATATAAAACACAATTCCATTTTACATGGTTTGGTTTTTTGTTGTAAATGAGAAACCAGAACGGCATCAGGCATGATTTGTCAACAAAATTGTTTCGATTGTCGCAGAGAATGGACGGTAAAAGTTTTGGTCTCATTTGCTTGCTTTTAATTGGAACATCTCGATTTCTTTTTGAGTATGTGACATTTAATAGAAAAGTTGCACAGACCGAAGAAGTTCAAGTCAAAGCGTTCAGTTATGACAAAATCGGTTCAGAAAATGAGAGCAATATCCAACTATACCTTCGAATGACAACCACCAAGATGTTTATAGACCAAGCTGAAAGATGGTTATTGAGAAGCATGAAAATGTTCTTTCTAAAAAAATACCTTGACATGGTTCTTGTTCTTGATAATGAGAAAAGTGAAGACCATGAATACGGAAAAAGTTTTGTAAAATCACATCCAGAAATCAAAACAAAAGTATGTTATATGGATCCCGTCGCTGACAATGCTGATCATGAGGGTCGTATAGGGGGGGTCCTTGTTCCCCTGTTCCCTTAGAAAATTATAATTTGTTCCCTTGAGTTTTGTGGAATTTTCAGAGTGTTCCCTGAAAAGTATGTGCAAAATGTTCCCTTGTTCCCCTAATTTCATGCAAATGTTCCCTGTTCCCTAAGCCATTTTGGGGCTTGTTCCCATGTTCCCCAGAACCCCTATACGACCCTCGATCATGGATGGGGTAAAGCTAGAATGTATCTAGATATGCTGCATGCTGATTCATGCTCAACCAAAGAATATGTTGGATTTGTTGATACGGACACGGTTTTCGTGACAGCTTTTACAGATGATATCCTTTTTGAAAATGGGAAACCAATAGTCATTGGTAAAATCGGAATGCCACAATATCCTTGCTGGATTCAAACCGCGGCATACATTTTGAGAGTTAAACAAGTAATACAATGTATGGCTTACTTCCCTATTACATTTAAAGTTGCTCATATTGTAGAAATGAGGAAATATGTCGAAAAAGTGCATTTGAAATCATTTAATGAAGTTTTCAAAGAAGCTCCATCGAAAGTCAATGTCCCGTTTTGGTGTTACTGTCACTTTAGTATCATGTGTAATTACATTTGGTATCATCATAAAACAGGGCCTCCTTTAAGGGTTCTGTTTTGACAAAACTAGGGGGAAAGAACAGCATAACAAATTTAAGGGCCTATATTTTCAATTTTTCAATTTTAGCTTACTTATTGTTCTATTGTTTTATCTTCAGCGCTTTCTTTCACAGTGCGAGTCCAGTCTTGGCAAGTTCATTCTTCTCTTAGTCTTTTGTCAGGAATTCATCCACACCCAGTCGTGCAGAGCTGGAGAAATAACAAGGGGCATCTCTACTTCAGCTGAGAATTTATACCTTACAAATCACACTGATGCTACAGCTGACTGTGAATGCGCAGAAAGAATACAGCGCCCCAGAGGTGTTCCTAACTAGGGGGTCTAGGGCATGCTCCCCAGAAACATTTTCAAAATGCAACCTCAAGATTGGCTTTTCTTAGTAGTTCTCTTTCGAGAGGACTTTGTAATAGGGGGCAACTTTATGAAACTAGGTGGGCAATGGTAGGGACTAGGAGGATGCCCTGGCTCATTTGCCCCCTAGTTACTATGTTAAAAGAGGCCCTCTGCGTGGCTGCCTAAAATCTTCCGCGGCCACGCAGAGTTTTGACCCGGAGGATTTGTCTTTTGAAAATCATAAGAGGCCAAGTCTTTTTAGACTGTGTCTTTTTTCTGGTCCGTCAATTCTCGCCTGTTTCCACGTGTTCAACGTTCTCTGCCAAGATATTTTAGAAAAAGAATATTTCGTCAAGTCTTGAAATATTTCGCTCAAAATCTGGAAGGCACTGCTTCAAAGTTTTTAAGTCGTTTAATTTTATTCTTAATGAAAGTCAATGAAATTGTGAACATTTTCCCACCTAAATCAAGTTAGGCGAAGCCCCTGAGCCGTGAAGAGGCTTTGTTATGTATATTTTGTGTTGTTGGGCCTATGGCTACTTTTCGCCGCGATTTTACGTAAAGCGTTTCAATACTTTTTTCCCATAAGTGTAGTAAATAACGAGCCTCGTGTTTATGCAGTATATTATGTTATATTTTAGCACAATAGAATGACAATAGAAGATTCTAGTGTTTCTCTTTTAATCTACTGTATGTACTGTAACGTATATCAATTGCTGTGCAACGAGTGTGTGTAATTTACTGACCACACTTAGGACTTTGTCAATAAAGAATTCCAAATCCCAACTGAAGGAAGCGCGGCCGCTCAAAATTTTGTTCGGACGCGTTTTCTACCGCGGACATTCAATTTGCAATTTAAAATAACTGTAAATCCCGTAGCCGCCCGTAATCGAAAATATTGTGGAAAAAACTTTCAGCAAAATTCTCGGCCGGGTAAAATTCTGCGCGGCCGCGGAAGATTTTAGGCGGCCGCGCATTTTACCGCGGATTTTTTATTTTCTTTTTGAAATTTTGGAAAGCAAATAAATGCTGTCCATATCAGCCACGGTACAGTAAAGCTTTGCACCTAGACTTAATTTTGGCTGCTTAAAGGCAATCTGTCCCTCCAGCTATTGGTTGGTTGGAAAAACAATTTGTTTGATGATGCATGCCTTGCAAGCAATTATAATGGATGCAATTTTTCTTTTGTGACCCGCAATAGGTAGAAGATAACAGGACAGACAACTCTCTATCTGGAAATTTGAAAGATTCCATAATCGCTGCTGCTCGTCAAAAAGGTCTATTGTATTATATTCGCATTGCATATCTTGCAGAGAGGACCCTGGGGAAGATTAGTTGCTAGTCTAACCAGACGGGTAACCAGCTTTATCCTCCCTAAATTAAGTTTATCTATCTATCTATCTGCCCGCCTGTCTATTTATCTATCTAACTTCATTTAAACATTTAAATCATTCTTAAGCGACACTGTAAAAATCTTTGTTACTGAGGTTACTGTCTTTCTTCATCATGGAAACAAACACAGACACAACACAGGCCTGATCGGTGTGAGCAGTAGGTACTACACATTTATAGCACGAAAGTCCCACTTGATTGGGTCATCTCGAAAATAGTAAACGGGGAACGGGGAATAGGGAACGGGGAATGGGGAACGGGAAACGGGAAATGGAGGATGGGGAACGGGGAATAGGGAACGGGGAATGGGGAACGGGGAATGAAATATGGGGAATTGCGAATTTGAAATTGATTCTTATCATACTAGCGTATTCTGCTGCGAGAGTTGTTAGATTTAGATGTATACTCACTGTTTAAATTACTGAGGTGACTGTACAGGTACAGGTTTGTCCGAGACCTAAGCATGCTTAATCCTCGTTAATATTGGGAAATATGCAGAATAAATAGATGCCAGATGAAGCTAGATGAACTAGATGAAGGAACACTTGTTGTTTATTTTTGATTCAGGGTGTTTCGATGCAGAAGATGAAAATCGTTGCATCTTGTAGGCTTCTGATTCCCAGCTCCACGGTGAAAATCAATAGAAAAATAAAAAAATTTACAACAAAACTTTCATGTAAAAAAAACTTATATATAGCAGCACTTTCATATAGGCCGTATTGACTACCACTTTCGTCAGGGGATTGGGTTGCTATCGGTCGAAAGTTGCCACACCTAAGGACCCTGGGAAAAATCGTAAAAGGGGACGTCACAACCCCCACCCACCCAAAATGTGTGCCCCTGCAAAGGGCAAGGCAAATTCAACACAAAATCGAAATCTTGTTCTTGTACGAAGCTCAAACAAAACATTATCTTTACCAATACTGCCAATGCCTTAAATAAATGTTGTAGCTAATTAAGGCAGCCATTTTCATTTAAAACCTTCCAGTTGATTTTCATGTGGGTAAGTGGTAATTGACAAGGGCCCAAGCTACTGGGAATATTATGGTTACTCTCACTACTGGGAAAGGCATTGGGCCTTCTGGGAAACATTCCCCAGCAGTTACACTGTTAAAAAATCCCCTGCTGAGGAATTCCAGACGAAAATGCTTCCCGGGGGGGTAACTCCGGGGGGGTAACTCCCATATGTAAGGGTACGGGATGTGCCATTTTTTGAGGTACCTTTTTAAGGGTGGAAAATAAATTTTGGGGTGTCAAATGTGCTTAAATTACAAACATAGGGGTATCATTATTGCTAAGATGATCAATTTTGATAAAGTCACAATAACTGTCAAATAAATTTCAGCTGTATAATTCTAAAAAAATGACTTTTGAGTATTTCTATGTATAATATTCATATTTCTTTGTGAACTTTGGGGTATACTATTTAGAATTTTCATAAATTTTGGGGTCTGATTTTCTTACGAAAGTGGCACACCCCCGTCACTGCTCTTTTGAAGTTACCCCCCGGGAAAGGCTTGTAAGTATTCCTGAAATGTTTCCGCTGTTAATCGCAATTCTGAAGTTTTCTACTACTTAAAAACCATTCATTCAATTAAGAGATTTCTCTCTTTTCATTTTGAAATTCTGTATTCTTCATTATATACAGTTGACATCCGATATCTCGACTGCCCACTATCTCGAACATTCGCTATCTCGAACGATTTTCCATTTCCCCTCGTTTTGGTATAAGGGTTTGTATAGAAAAATCATCCGCTATCTCGAACCCCGTTATCTCGAACATTCGCTGTCTCGAACCATTTTCTATTTCCCTTAGAGGAAAAACTGCTCTTTATCTCGAACTTTGCCAAATTTTCTGCTGAATTGGATTGGACAAAGAGACAGGCTGAAAATATGTATAAGTTCGCCTAGCGGAGTGGGAATGGCAGCAGCTAAGTGATATGCTGCCCATGTATACGATAGATGAAGCTGTTCTCTTTCGAGATGTGCTGCATCGCCATCATCTGAATTTCACCAATACTAGGGATGAAAGCAGATGAGCTTTGACTCCTATGTAAAAAATACCAGACTTGTTTGATGAAATTTTGGATCAGTAACCCTGCATGTTAATAGGGGTTCCTTTTCTGACTTAAAAACTATAATTTTTTATATTTATATGGGGAATCCGTTATTTCGAACATTCGCTATCTCGAACAAATTCCAACTTCCCTTGAGAGTTCGAGATAGCGGATGTCAACTGTATTATGTAATTATTTCAATTATCCTTGTTATTGATAAGGGTTTTTGATAGTATTTTGTGATATGAAAAAAAAAAACATTTCGGTCACAGTCAAAATCGATTGTTCAATAACTTGTGTTAAAGACATGTACTTCGAAAATGTGTTGTTAAAAAGTGCAAAAAGAAATGAAAATGAGAACGTGGTGTTTGTTTTTTTCATATTTGTTTGGAGGGTTGGAAATGCGTTGCATATAGAAACATTTCCATTCAAAATCATGAACAACAGGCCAGAATCGATGGTGTCCGAATTCATTAAGACAAATCAGGAATATTCCGTGAGTTGCCCAGACGACGAAAAAAACGAAAAACATACTAAATCTGTGATGGTTATGATCATACCATTGCTTAAGATTTTTATTTACAATAAAAATAATAGCCATCAAAGTTTTGATTTTTTATGTAGGACTCAAACTGGACTTTGGCCCTGTGGGTTTGAAGTAGTGTACCTTTACCTCCTGAATTATGAAATACTCTTCATATCTCACTCAAATGTTCAAATTTAATAGATTTAGGCATTCATATAACAAAACAAGCAAAAAATTTGGCCAGGAGGGCGAGGGCAATTTTTGATTTTTTTTTGTTCCCAAAGGGATAGCCCCGAATAACATCGCCCCCCCTAAATTCTTAGCCCAGCTACAAGAAAAGTACTTACTTTTCCTTACTAAAGTGTCAATTTCTAAGTAAAAGTGGATTTTCAATTTTCCAGCTAGGCCAAAAATTTTGTCTGACCAAAAAATTAGCGACCAGCTGTGAGAAAATGCTTATATTCCCAGAGTTTCGAAGTGGAGATGAAAGCCGCCATTTGGTCGGTTCCCCTTGTGTTGCTGTTTCTGTTTGCAAGATCACATTAGGCAAGGCTATTAGCCGTAACCAGGGGAATAAGAATGGGATTGAATCTTGGGTTGCCAATTGGCTACACGAGGAGGTAAAGGGGTAAGCTACTCTTATTGCTCTATTATCTTTTTTTTCTCTCTATGATGTAGAAAGACAGCAGCATAGATTTGTTAAGCTACAAATTGAAAAATTAAGAATATTAAGGTTAAGCGAAAATTAAGGTATTTTCTATAAAAAGTGGTTGTGTAAAGTCAAGCTAGATTTGTTATGCTGTTCTTTCTCCGTGGAATGGGACAGTTTACTTAATTGTCCATTAGAAGATCATCAAAAACAGAACAGAATTCTTTCTTATTTGCAAGATTTATAAAAAATTGATGCGGCTCATTCTTGAGAATGCGATGCACGATTTCATAATGCCTTCCCTGTGTTGCATTGCATCTATCATCCCATAACCAGTTGTGAGATTCAAACTGAAAAAGACTATCTTGTATGGCTGTTTCTTTGAATCTTGAACATTCTCAGGGCAGATCTTGAATCCAAAAGAGTGGCATAAGCCTTCTCGCAGGAAATAATTTAATCTTTCCCGCCATGGTTGTACCGCATCATAGTAGACTCCTTTGTATCTAAGATATTTTGCATGCACGGATGCTCTAGGAATTGGAATCTTTTCATCGCTTTCAACTTGGTTCTGAAAATATTGTGGACCAACCATTGCTGGAATTCCTTGTTCACCATTCCATTTTCCATCTGGTACCATTTGCAAGTGCCATGCATATTCATTTTTATGATGATACCAAATGTAATTACACATGATACTAAAATGGCAGTAACATTCATTGTTGACATTGACTTTCGATGGAGCTTCTTTGAAAACTTCATTAAATGATTTCAAATGCACTTTTTCGACATATTTCCTCATTTCTACAATATGAGCAACTTTAAATGTAATAGGGAAGTAAGCCATACATTGTATTACTTGTTTAACTCTCAAAATGTATGCTGCGGTTTGAATCCAGCAGGGAAATTGTGCATTCCGATTTTACCAATGACTATTGGTTTCCCATTTTCAAAAAGGACATCGTCTGTAAAAGCTGTCACGAAAACCGTGTCCGTATCAACAAATCCAACATATTCTTTGGTTGAGCATGAATCAGCATGCAACATATCTAGATACATTCTAGCTTTACCCCATCCATGATCAGCATTGTCAGCGACGGGATCCATCAGGGCCTCTTTTAAGGAATCAGAGCTGGGGGGGCAAATTTTAAAAAGGGGACCTCAGTTTTACCGAAGGAAAAAATTTTATTTTTCAGCAACTGCCAAAATAATGATGCAGGCGAGCGCGAGTCAAAAATTATGGTAGAAAAGAACATTTCCTTTTAACAAAATGTAAACTGAAAAAAACGAAGAATTATTTCAACCAAAGAACTTTTTAACGAAGTCTCTTTCACAATATGAGTCAATTTTTGGCAAATTCATTCTGCGGTCCTTCATTGTAAGGAAAGTTTGAACTGCTGGTCTTGGGTTGAACTTTGCTGTTGGCACTCCATTCCAGTGGATCATCAACCGAGAGTTAAGGGTTTTTTCAGTTGTAGCCATTCGCAAGTCTGAAAATAGCATGTTGTATGTCGAGACACACTTTTCTACTGTCATACTGTGTGGACAAACAACCGAAAAGCTTGACAGCAACTTTGTAACTGGCTGCTTGCTACCTCTGAGCATATGAAAAAGGCGGACTCCATAATCTTTAGCAGCAATGACAGAGCTCGGTAGCATATCATCAAAATTTTCAAACACAGCATCCAAAAATTCTTGCTTGTTGCCAATATTACATGATGGCAGTAGTGGAATGGCTGCATCAATGAATTCTCTGGGGGATTTGGCAGATGTTAGTTCAACCATTGCTACCAGCTTTACTGACAATCAAGTTAATGTCCAAGGGATAGCCCTTGTAAAATTCCTTGGTAGTTTTCAGAGTAGTCTCTTGTGGATGGTGCTCAAACTCCAATTTTCTACTCTCCTGGCAGCTTTCCTCAGTTTCAATTGGATTTTCTGCGGATGAAGATGGTTCTGTCGTTGTAGGCCCATCTCTGCTTTCTGTAGGCTCTTGCTGTGAAGTTTTATTTACAGTGAAGAAATTTTTAATTTTACGACATTTTGCTGCATCATTATTTAGTTTTCGTTGTTTCTCAAGCTTTCTCTTTTCAGCATAAGGCATCCTTGTAAATATTATCACTGATTATACTGATAATTGATTGATCTACTGATTACTGATAATATAACATGTAGAACAGTAGAACATGTGGTAAACCCGGAACCGTGACTTCACCTCTTTAGATTGTTTTGTTTGGTTGTCATAACAGTAGTCATTGTCATAGCAATCTAAGCTGGACTTAGCAAAGGGAGGCTTGTCGAAGGGGAGGCTTGTTCGAAAACAAAAGCATTTTTTATCTGGGTTTCTTGATTCTTACTTGCTATTTCGGTTTCTTGCTTAGTGTAGAAAATAGAAACTGCTAAAATAAAAGCATCAAAGGGAAAAAAGGGACCTCCACTGGGGGGGCAAAACATCATAAAAAGCTTCAACTGGGGGCAGCCAGCACGACTGGGGGGGCATTTGCCCCCCCAGTTTGTATGTTAAAAGAGGCCCTGTTAATAAAGGGATATAAACATAAATTGATGAAATTGCAAATCGCAAGAGTTGAAGGCAGACAGACAGCCAAAAAGCGCGCCAAAAAGAAAAAGCAGAAAACACTAAGAAGGCGAATAGCGAATATGAATAAATATGAAGATTTTAATATGAAGTACAGTACCACTACTAAGAAAATAGCAATGTTGTCGCAATGTGCGAAGGATGGCGGCACAACGCTTACCAAAGAATATTTGCAAGAATTTGCAACAATGAAACACTGACCTGAACGAATGCACGTGTACCAGTGAAACACCAACACTGATGATGATGATGATGATGATAATGATGATGATGATGATGATGATGATGATGATGATAATGATGATAATGATGATAATGATGATAATATGATGATGAAGATGATGATGATGATGATGATGATGATGATGATGATGAAGATGATGATGATGATGATGATGAAGATGATGATGATGATGATGATGATGATGATGAAGATGATGATGATGATGATGATGATGATGTTGATGATGATATACCCTGGGTACCAGACTTTCAATTTCAAGAAAAATGAAAAAGTCTGGTCTCAATAGAACCTGGCCTCATTTCCATTCTGTGTAATTGACCAATCAGTAGCGAGCGTTCACATTTTGTGAACGTTCAAAGGTCACGTCAAGACAATAGAATTGAGAAAAATTAACTGTGGGATAAAAATGCAGACCAGAACCAAATTCAAAGAACAGGATTGCGACGAAGGCAAATTGAAGGCTGCCATAAGAGACGCTGTAAGATGTAAGATCTCGTTTTCCAAATGTAGAAGATGTATTGAGCATGCAGTTTGAAGCCCTACGCTCTTTATTTTGTCGGAAAAGTGATACATTTGCCATTCTGCCTACTGGCTGGGCATGGCAAATCATTGATTTTTCAGCTGGTCTGGTGCCTAAATGCGAATTCGATGTTTTTAGGCCACTCCGATCCCGTAATAATTGTTATTTCACCCCTGTTGGCGTCGCCAGCTTGGCGATAATGGATTTGTAGTGCAAGGACTCGAACAACGGAATCATCTTTGACTTTTACATGTCACATCAAGACAATTGAATTGAGAAAAATTAACTGTGGTACTATATATGATAACATCTTAAAAAATATCAGTATGACAACATCATTAATAGCTGGATAGGGTAGTCATTTTTCATACAATAATGTTCAATGGGGCTAGGCTGGTGCTAATCAGTCATCAGTCATACCAGTTTTTATAAATATTCCACCAGAGAATATAAACCATGACATCTCAGCATTGGTAATCTCATTTAGATACCTGAATTTTGACTTGATTTTCTAATCCACTATAATAATTAGTAACTTATCATTTTCCTTCGATTTACTCTAAAATTTTTAATTTATTAGCAAAACTCCAAATATAAGTGATCATTACTGGTTTGAAAGGGGTAATTAGACTCCATGCCCATAGTTGGCTATTTGCAACCTGCATACATGATGATGTTGTGTTATTTTAGGTGTCTCCAGAAGTAATGCAAATATGAATAAGGTGTATCAAGACAAATGGAGTATTTGTAAAAATTGAAATGGGAACTAGTTCTGTTTATAGGTTCTCTATTCTATGCTGTCCATTCAACTCTTCTAAATGTGGAACAAAAAAAGGTTTTTGCAAATCCTTTTACAAAAAGTAACATAAAATTTCTTTCTGGTTTCTTTCTATTATGTAGAAAGACAGCAGCATGGATTAGTTAAGCTAACAATCGATAAATTAAGAATATTTATGTCAAGCGAAAATTAAGGTATTTTCTATAAAAAATGGTTGTGTAAAGTCAAGCTAGATTTGTTATGCTGTTCTTTCTCCGTGGAATGGGACAGTTTACTTAGTTGTCCATTAGAAGATCATCAAAAACAGAACAGAATTCTTTCTTATTTGCAAGATTTATAAAAAATTGATGCGGCTCATTCTTGAGAATGCGATGCACGATTTCATAATGCCTTCCCTGTGTTGCATTGCATCTATCATCCCATAACCAGTTGTGAGATTCAAACTGAAAAAGACTATCTTGTATGGCTGTTTCTTTGAATCTTGAACATTTCTCAGGGCAGATCTTGAATCCAAAAGAGTGGCATAAGCCTTCTCGCAGGAAATAATTTAATCTTTCCCGCCATGGTTGTACCGCATCATAGTAGACTCCTTTGTATCTAAGATATTTTGCATGCACGGATGCTCTAGGAATTGGAATCTTTTCATCGCTTTCAACTTGGTTCTGAAAATATTGTGGACCAACCATTGCTGGAATTCCCTGTTGTCCATTCCATTTTCCATCCGGTACCATTTGCAAATGCCATGCATATTCGTCTCTATGATGATACCAAATGTAATTACACATGATACTAAAGTGGCAGTAACATTGATTAAATACATTAACTTTCGATGGAGCTTCTTTGAAAACGTCAATGAATGATTTGAAATGCACTTTTTCGACATATTTCCTCATTTCTACAATATGAGCAACTTTAAATGTAATAGGGAAGTAAGCCATACATTGTATTACTTGTTTAACTCTCAAAATGTATGCTGCGGTTTGAATCCAGCAGGGAAATTGTGGCATTCCGATTTTACCAATGACTATTGGTTTCCCATTTTCAAAAAGGACATCGTCTGTAAAAGCTGTCACGAAAACCGTGTCCGTATCAACAAATCCAACATATTCTTTGGTTGAGCATGAATCAGCATGCAACATATCTAGATACATTCTAGCTTTACCCCATCCGTGATCAGCATTGTCAGCGACGGGATCCATATAACATACTTTTGTTTTGATTTCTGGATGTGATTCTACAAATCTTTTTCCGTATTCATGGTCTTCACTTTTCTCATTATCAAGAACAAGAACCATGTCAAGGTATTTTTTTAGAAAGAACATTTTCATGCTTCTCAATAACCATCTTTCAGCTTGGTCTATAAACATCTTGGTGCTTGTCATTCGAAGGTATAGTTGAATATTGCTCTCATTTTCTGGACCGATTTTGTCATAACTGAACGCTTTGACTTGAACTTCTTCGTTCTTAGCTGCTCCTCTATTAAAACTCACATACTCAAAAAGAAATCGAGATGTTCCAATGAACAACAAGCAAATAAAACAAAAACTTTTACCGTCCATTTTCTGCGACAATTGGCAAAATATTGTTGAAAACGTTTCTTCTATGCCTCTGCCTTTCTCAAACCTTTTCTTTCAAACAAACAGAGAAATGGTTTGACCTTCAACCAATTAACATCAAGGGCCAAATGTCATGTGATGCTTTCTAACAATATTATTACAATGAATCTTTTGCGTGCAACTCTCAAGCCTGGTTCTCACTTGAGGTTTATCACGATAACCCCGATTACGATTAGCTGTAATCGTGATAAACCATAATGAGGACATGAACTGTAATCGTGTTTTGAACGGTATTCGTGATAAAACTGTGCCCGATTATCCCGAAATGAAAAGGAAAAGTTTTGATATTATTTTGCGGTAATCGTGATCCGCTGCGGTCAATCCATTGTTTAAAACTATTTCAGGAATTTGTATTGGAAATCGTGGATATGAAGGTTTGAGAAATACCACCCTTTCTTGGGAAAATGAATTGTCAGTGTCTCAGAGAGTAAAATTTTATCTATTTGCGTTTGTATCAATCGGGGTATCAATTCAAAATTTGGAACGAAAACCTGCAATTCCAATATTATCGTAGCAATCAAACCATGACTTGTTTCTGAAAATTTCCCTTACCCATAACCCCCTAGAACCTTCGTTTTCATCGTTTTAATGCTTTTTGTTTTCATCTCTCTATATATTTTCGTTAATCGTAAAAATAGTACTTATAATTGAAGAAGTTGCTTGTTTCAGTGCGACGCGAAATTCTTTCACGATTGACATGAGCTGCAAATGAGTACATGTCTAAGTTGAAGCCCCCTGCTGTCAAGGAATTCATTCGGGGTATTCGTAATCGGGGTAGTCGTGATAAAACTCAAGTGAGTACCAGGCTAGGGGTTAATTCAATGACTTGCGGCTTTAAAAGCATGGATTCCATATAAAATCTTAACTGTCGTACGACTATCGTTCAATCGTGAGACGTGAGAATTTCTTTTCGCGCGATTATCGCACGACCATAAATACAAATTGTGACATTTTGTCGTACCATAGCCTTCACGATTACATTACTTCGATTAAGTTTTGATGCAGTCTTTCTTGTAAGATATTTTGAGATATGAAAATGAAACACGCTTTCCAGACAATGGATACCTTTCCCAACGGTGCTGTGTAGTTTTAGGGAGTAAGACAGATCAGAGTAGAGAAAGACTCGTCTTCGTTTTCATAGCATAACATAACACAACTTTACTATTCAAATCCAAAAGCACTACTGAATAATCGTGACAAAAGCTTTACTAAAAACCTTGAAATTCAATATAAGCTATGATCTTTGACATTTGGCATAATCTTCCAAACACGATACACGAATCATTGCAAAGCTAAAGCTATTTTTAAATCAAGCAATATATTTTATCCTGATTACATAATCTTAACATCTGATAATATTCAATACGAGGCTTCTGAGTTCTCAACACACTCCCCCGGTTTGATTCACGGAAGTGATCAAAACTAACTACCTATACATTGATCAGGCTTAAAATATATAAGAGACTAACAAAATGATTACACAATAAAAAAGGTTGATTGAATACAATTGCGAGTTTTTTAAGAGACTTGATCTCGCCTAACAAGTTCACCGATAACAGCAGCGTTCCGCTTAGGTCTTGCTGGCTGCTGCGCTATGCGCTGCGTCGCTTGCTGCGCTGGCTGCGTGTTTTGCAACGGCTGCGCGCGTTGCTGCGTGTCCTGTTGCATGCTGAGCTGTTTAGGATTGGTTGCTTTGAAGATCTTATTAGAAGAATCGGTACCATTAGTTCTACATCTTACTTCTAGTGGAATAAGAAACTTGATAGCTCTTGTAAAAGTCTTATTCTTACCTTCACCTGAGGCTACCTCAATCTTTGCAGAACGCACTGAGCCATCTTGACCCTTCAGCAACTCCAACACTTTACACAATTTCCAAAATGATCTTTTCGTCTGTTCGTTCCGTAAAACGACGATATCTCCAACTTCAATCCTTGACTCTGCATTGCTATTTTTCGGCTTGTATGCTTCTAACAAACCTAAAAGGTACTCGTTCTTCCAAAGTTTTGTAAACTCATACAATAATCGATGATGATAACGAGCGCGTTAGCTCAAACTTTCATAAGTACTGATAATTTCGAAATGAGAATCGTTTGACGAAAGTTCTAAGTTTCTACCGTTAACCAGATGTGACGGACTTAGAGGATAGGATATGCCTTCCTTATCGTCGAAAAGATAGGTAATCGGCCTTGAGTTTATGACACTTTCGACTTCTACTAAGATTGTGCCTAATTCAGAATTACTTAATAACGAGCGTCCTATAACTTTTAATAGACAGCGCTTTACACTGCGAATTAATCTTTCCCAGTGCCCACCTTGCCACGGGGCAAGTTCAACGATAAATTTCCATTTTACTTTACGCAACGACAAGTATTCATCGAGTCTTGGCGAACGCAATAATTTTTGTATTTCTTTTGCCGAAGATTTAAACGTCTTTGCGTTATCGCTTATAATTGTTGCCGGCAGGCCCCTACGTGCACAAAAGCGTCTGAACGCACGAATCGACATCGAGGGATTCAACGAGCTCCAAGTGAACGGCCCTTGTAGAAGAGCAAGTAAAAAGGCAAATATAACGCTTTTGGGATGGTTTTTCCCCTTCAATCTTGTCTGATACCACCAACGGTCCTGCGAAATCCACCCCAACGTGCGTGAACGGGGGGCTGTCATCTACTCTAAAGTGCGGCAAATTGGGGCAAAATGATGATTTGAACGGTAAACCTTCGAGTTTTCTACAGATAATGCACTTACGAATTACTGATTTAACCTTCTCCCTCCCCCGGAGAACCCAATACTTCTGTCTTAACGAATTAAGAGTATCGCGTATGCCATTATGAAAAACCTTCTCATGAAATTCTACAATAAGAAGTTCTGAGAATCGATGCTTCGACGGTAATAAGATAGGGTTCTTTGAGTTGTCTGGCAATGAAGCATTACTTAAGCGTGATTTACATCGAAGAATTTTGTTCTCATCTAAGAACAAATTGAACTGGTTGATTAACAACGACGGCTTTACAACCCCATCCTTACGCCTAATATATTGGATTTCTTTAGCGAAGAACTGATTCTGAATTGAACGTATCAATAGATTTTCCGCGAACTTATTTTCCTCTACACTTAAAGATCTTTCCTTTTTCGTTTCATGATTGGACGATTTAGACGATCTCAGATTGTTAACGAATCTTAGTACCCATGCGACTGTGCGAATTAACTTACTCTTCGTGCTAAAACGTTCTAGATCTACAATATTTTCGATTTTCGGACACGATTCGGTAACTAGCATAGCATGTGTGATATCTGGTACATTTTTTACCTTTTCGTTCAGCGCGACAGGCGTTTCGAGCTCGCTGCCATTTGGTGACTTAGGCCATACTTCTGAACCACCCTTGAGATATTCAGGTCCTTCCCACCAGCAGAGATTGGCAGCGAGGTTGTCAAACTTACCACGTGAGGGCAAGTCTGCGGGATTTTGTGCCCCTGGACAATGATGCCACTGATCACGAGATGTAATGGATAATATCAGCGACACCCTATGGCGAACATACTGGGTCCATGCCTTGTTATTACGTATCCAACACAGTACAGCGATCGAGTCTACCCAGCAAAACGTTTCAATGGGCTGATTACCTAATTCTTCTGCTAGCGTAATCTTAACTGTGTTTACCAGTTTAGCCAGTAAGCAAGCACCTAATAACTCTAGGCGCGGCATGCTCTGCTTTTTTATGGGACATACCTTTGATTCACCTCAACGTCACCTGAGTTATATTCTACACGTAAATACACAACTGCTCCGTATGCACGTTCGCTTGCGTCGGAAAAACCATGCAGTTCTACTTTTCTTACGGAATCCGTTTTGCGGAAAATACACCTAGATATGCTTATGCCATTCAAAGTTTCTAACTGCGAAATGTACGACTCAAATGCCTTTTTTGCCGACGGTGGCAACGGTTCGTCCCAACCAACTTTATCGACGCACAGTTGTTGAAACAGAATCTTCAAATTGATGGTGAATATGTTTAAACATCCCAACGGATCGAATATTTTCGCCGCTACTTTAAGCACTGAACGTTTAGTAGGAGGTAGTGATTTTGCGAACTCAATCACTTGTGACAAGTCTACATACAATTCATCGGAATTGCTGTCCCAGTTGACCCCTAGAACTTTGGAGTTTCCTCCAATACTATTTGATCCTACTGCATACTGCGAATACGTTTGATCGTCTTCTACGACTTCGTTACCCTGTGATGCGTTACTAACTTCATCAGAAGTTTCGAGAGCATTAATCTTACGTATGAGCTGCTTATCGTTAGATTCCCATTTGCGCATGTTGAATCCACCCTGTGTCATTATGTTTTTAACGCTCTTATACGTTTCGAACGCTTCATCGCTATTACTTAGACTACACGACAAATCATCGGCATATAAACGGCGTAATATGCTAACTACTTCGGGATTTTCGGCTTCGAATTTACTGACATGATTTCTAATCGTTTGTCCCAGGAGGGCTGGACTAGATTTCAACCCGAATAAAATTCGTTTATATCGATATTGAACGATAGATGGATTGGACTTGTTTACGTCATCGTACCACAAAAAACGCAATACGTCTCTATCATCTTCATGGATGCCGATCTGTAAAAATGCTTTCTCGATATCACCGGTTAATGCTATAGGTTTAGTACGAAAACGAATTAAAGTTTCAAACAACAAGGGCATATGATTCTCCCCCACTTCTAAACAATCATTGAGTGATAGCGATTCATTAGACGGCTTAGCGGATCCATCGAATACAATACGCAATTTGGTAGTAGCTCTATCGTTTCTAACTACTCCAAAATGACAGAGATAATGGGCGTCATCCTTACCTTCTAGTTCTTCGGGTACTCTTTCAATGACGCCTGATGCTAGCTGTTCTTCAAAAAGGTCATTATATTGTCGCAAGAGATCGGGTTTTTCCTTAAGACGTAAATACAACGATTTCAACCTGGTTTTGCACATTTCGATATTAGTAGGCAAAGATTTTGAATTATCGTCCTTCCAAGGAAGGCTTACCTCGTATTTTCCTTCCTTCATCTTTATGTCGGCATTCTCTATCTTCTGGTCTGGCTCTTTGATATCGGCAATTCCGGCAGCTTCGTGTTTCCAGAATTCACCTAGGGAATCTACAATTTCTCTATGTTCATCATAAACTTCAGCATGAGATGGTAGGACATCTAAACAGAGACTGGATATAGCATTAAAACAAGAAAAGGAATTAGAGTTACTATCGTTACAAGAAACTGGTCCTGAAAGCAACCAACCTATCTTGCTATTTGTTGCAACTGGGCCTGAGCTGCCTTTCCTAACTTCGCCAAGCACTATCCTATGGTAATAATCCGCGCCAATTAAGATATCTACGCGTCTTTCGCCGCTAATGTTGCCATCGGCAAGCTTAAGACCTTGAAGATGTGGAAAGCTGTTGATATCTACATACGACGATATTGCAGAACAGATTACCGGTACGCTTAAAACAGATAATGACATTACTTGATCGCCTACTTCTAAATTAACGCTTACCCTTTCTACGGTTTTCTTTGCATACTTATCCGATCCAAAAGTGTTCAAATTTAACTGCTCTTTCCTTTCAGCTTTGAGTTTCAACTTGTTTTTCGTTTCTTCTGCAATATAGCTTCTCTGGCTGCCTCCATCAAATAGAATATTGACATGTAACTTCTGGCCATTGTCTTCTCCAAAGGCGTATGTTGTAGCTGTTTGCAAAAGGACGTTATTTGCAATTTTGGTTGTTGCAGTCACAGAGTTTGACTCTTCCACTTGTTGAATGGTACCTTCGGGTTGTTCTTGTTTTGAGTCTTTTAGGCAGATTTAGGTATGGTGTTTCTTGTTGCATTTGCGGCATCTGCCCTGGTTTGCGCATAATTTAACGTTATGTCCTTGCTTGAGACAATTGAAGCAACGTTTTGAGCTTACCAAGATCTTCTTGCGTTCTTTTGGATCCTTTACCTCTTGACATTGATTTGAAAAATGTGCCTTTTTGCAAAAGCAACATTCCTTGCTGTTGTTGCTGTCTCCTTTGGCTACAAAAGACTTAGTTGTACCGCCAAGTGGACTGGTGCGTTGTTTTGAAACTTGCCTTTTATTTTCAGAAGATATTTTTTTCACTCATTTCTCTGGCTTCTATTTCTCGTCTGATAATGTCCATTATGTCTTGTATTTTCCAGATATTTTCGGATGTCTTTCGAGCCACTTGTAAGGATATCTCTGGTGGCATTCTTGACATTATGACAGGAATCAGTAAGCTGCCATACTGTTGAGAGGATATTCCAAGTGACTCCAGACCTCTAACATGAACATTTATGTTGTCGAAGATATTCCTTAGTTGTATGATATTTTCGTTCGGATGATTTTGCAAGCTGAGTAACTCTTGCATGTGCGCACTCACAATTTGCTGACTTTTTCCAAATCTGTCCTTCAACGTGTCTTTGGCATGTTGATAGTATTCAGCTACAAGTTCTAAGCCTTCTATAGCTTTGAAGGCAGATCCTTCTAGAGATTTGATGAGATAATTAAGCTTATTTACCTCTGATATCGTTTCATTTTCATCGATTGCACACTTAAAACTTTGCCAAAAGGACTGGTATTTGGTTATATCACCACTGAATTTTGGTAAGCAAATTTTCGGTAGCTTGACACCTGTGTGTATGTTTGAATTAGAACTTCGAGTAGGACTTGGATTGAACCGAAATGGGCCAAATGGCCTTGCTGATGGTGATAAGTTACTTACGATTGGTGTAGCTCGAATTTCTTGCGGTTGTGTTTCGTTGTCTTCATACATTAGAAAGTCTTGAACGTCTCTTGTTGTAGATGTCTGAACAGTTTGCCTTTCATTGTTTTTGAATGCATTTATTCTTGCTAATGCTTCGTCTATTTGAGAACTGATTTCGGTTGAGTCTTGTATTTCTTGATCGATTTCGGTTAATTCACATTTGTTAAGAATTTCTTCGTCGAGTTTTTGCAAGTTTAGCGTTTCTTCAACGGCGGGTTCGGCAGGTATAGCCATAAACAGAAACACCAAGAGAGAAAGAGACTTCTGTGCTTTCTTCAGACTTATTTCAGAACTGAGAACTGAACTGAACTATATTTTATATTTCTTGATTTTAAACACAAATTCTGATTTACATCAATCAACACATTTTACAGTAAACAGGACATCACAGAGACAGCAATCACAGTGTTACTAACATAACACATTTACAGTACAACATTGACAGGAAACAATCCACACACACATGTACATGTTAATTTTTACAGAAATCACAAGTCACGCATATTACACCCACCTCTCCCTTACAATTTGGACAAGCAGTAATATTAACATTAATGTGCTACAGCATTTCCAAATCGAACTGGGGGGTTTATGACTTGACGGAGGTGCGGAGGGCGCGGGGGTCTGGCAGCACCCCTTCCAACATTCCTTGGGTTTTCCCTTTGTGGAGCCACATCAGCTGCATCCCCAATGGTAAATCCAGGTGTTTCAGGAACTGGGTGAACTGGTAGGCCTTTGCCTAGGGGAAGGGGACAAACCTTGAGTAGGTTATGGTGGGCAATAAGGGACTTCCCCCTTGACGATGTTAATCTATAATTGACCCCTTCCCGAGAGGATATAGCGTATGGCCCAGTCCACCTTTTACCAAACTTCCAGTGCTTGGGACGCCAAAGCCAAACAGTCTGTCCTGGTTCAAAGGGTTGCCAATCTTTCTTACTCCTACTGTTATACTGACTGGCCTGTTGAGATCTGGCAATTTGCAAGTGACGCTGAGCTAATTGGTTGGAATGGTGAATGGCTTTTCTCAATGACTGAGCATAATCTGACTGGCTAGAAGGACTGCGGAGAGGGACACCCAACTCTACCTCAACTGGCATGCGAGCTTTGTGACCAAAAACCATTTCATATGGAGAAATTCCTGTAGACTCGTGCACACTGGTGTTGTAAGCAAAGACGGCCTGATCTAACCACTCATCCCAATCTAATCTATGGTCTGACACAAAACTGGAGATGATGCTTTGAAGTGTGCGATTTTGCCGTTCTACTAACCCATCGCACTGAGGGTGATAAGCAGTTGTCCTGGTTTTCTTAATCCCCATTATATTATAGACCTCGTGCATGAGAATGCTGTCAAAGTTACGGCCTTGGTCAGAGTGGAGGACAGTAGGGGGCCCAAAACGGGAAAACACTTTAGAAACGAGAAGCTGTGCAACCGTTGAGGCTTTCTGGTCCTTAGTGGGGAATGCTTCACACCATTTCGTAAAATGGTCCATCAGTACCAGAATATGTTTATTACCATGGGCTGTCTCGGGAAGAGGTCCCATGTAGTCCATGGCCCAAAATACAAATGGTTCGCTTACTTGAATAGGCTGCATGGGTGCCCTAGTGTTTTTGGGGTCATGTTTGGTCTGGCTACATTCCGCGCAATTCTGGATAAATAACTTGATAGACTCTTGCATATGGGGCCAAAAGAAGCGCTCCCTAGCCCTAGAGATGGTGCGATTGATGCCCATATGACCCCCAGAGGGACTACTATGTAACCCCTGTAGAACATTATTAACTAGGCTGGGTGGAATAACAACAGCATGTTGAGGAAAAGCATTGCCAGGATCTAAAGATTTCATTAAGAGGCCATTACTCACAAATAGCTTATCCCAGTGAGTCCAGTAGGAATGTAAATTACTGTTAGCCTTCCAAACAAATGATGGGGGCCGAGGAAAACCCTGCTCTTTCATCTCAATAACCTTATCGATGTCAGGGTCATTATGCTGAGCTTGATGTAAATCAGTATCCTGGGCAAGCCCCACTAGGCAATTCACAGCAGTAGATGGAAGGGGGACCCTATGATTTAATCTGGAAAGGGCATCAGCATTCTGGTTAGAACCCCCCGGACGATGCTTGACAGTGAAGTCAAATTCCTGAAGGTCCATAATCCACCTTGCAACTCTACCCTTGGGCTGGATTGAATGTAACCACTTCAAAGCACTGTTGTCAGTGACAAGACAGAATTGATGACCTAGGAGGTAAACCCGGAAGTGCTCAGTAGCAAAGACAACAGCTAAGGCCTCCTTTTCCATTGTGGTATAATTGTGCTCCCTACCACTAAGAGTGCGGCTAGCGTAAGCTATAACCCTTTCATGCCCTGTCTCATCAATCTGTGCTAATACAGCCCCCAAGCCAAGATCAGAGGCATCTGTCTGTAAGATAAAGGGCCGTTCAAACCTAGGATATGCTAAAATAGAAACAGAACAAAGAGCTGTTTTCAACTTCTGGAAGGCAGCTTCAGTGGTATCAGTCCAGATAAACTTAGCAGCTTTTTTAGTTAATTCCGTTAATGGTGAGGCCATGGTGGCAAAGCTGGGTATGAACCGCCTATAATATCCTGCAAGCCCTAGGAAGGACCTAAGTGTGTCTAAATTAGATGGGGCTGGAATGTCTTGCACCGCTTTTATTTTTGAGGGGTCAGTATGAATCCCATCCTTGGAAACTGTATGCCCTAGATAAACTACTTCGTTGGCACCAAAAGAACATTTAGAAGCCTTGACACGGAGGTTCTGCTCGCGAAAACGCTCCAGGACAGAATGTAAACGTTGGCAATGTTGGTTTATAATCTTAGAGAAGACGATAACGTCATCAAAATAACATAAACACACTTCATAAGCAAGACCTGACAGAACAATGCCTATTGCACGTGAAAAAGTAGTGGGTGCAGTAGAAAGCCCATATGGCATGCGCAGAAATTCATACAGACCACTATGTGTCATAAAAGCTGTTTTTTCCCTGTCCTCTTGGCTCATGCTGACTTGCCAATAGCCGCTACGAAGATCTAATGTGCTAAAGAGGCTATATCCATTTAATGCATCAAGGAGATCATCCACCCTAGGGAGGGGGTTGGCATCCTGTTTTGTCACCAGATTCAGTTTGCGGTAGTCAATGCAAAATCGGAAAGTGCCATCCTTCTTTTTGACAAGGACTATGGGTGAGGACCAAGGACTAGTGCTAGGCTGAATGACCCCCTGGGAAAGCATTTCATCTACCTGCTTATCAACCTCAGCACGATAATGATATGGAAGGCGCCTAGGGTATTGTCTAATGGGGGCTGAGTCTCCTGTTTTGATGTGGTGAGTGGTGACAGTAGTGTGGCCTAGACTATTGTTAAAAACATCAGGAAAGGCTAACAAAGTATCTAAAATCTTCTCCCTATCCCTGGCTGGTAACGTGGGACAAACTGCTGCCTGTAGTTCTGCCAAAGTGTTGTCTTCCACTGGGGAGGTACTGCTAACACTAGCACAAACTGAGGACTGTGAAGATGATGAGATGGACTCTACAACAGGGAAAAGTCGAGCAATTTTCTGACCTGCTTGCAACTCTACACTGGACTCAGAAGGATTCATGATTCTGATAGGAACTTTACTAGAATGCACCTGACCTAATGTATATGCCGTAAGATAAGGCTGGTCTTCAGAGTCAGTTAAACTACACACTAGGCCTAGTTGCTCTGAGTAACCTCTTGGGACCTTGGCCTGAAGAATACACTCGGATCTAGGTGGAATAGAAGTACTATCAGTAAGAGTCAGAGAAATTGGCCCTTTGCAGGATGACTGTATAAAAACAGGTGGAACCTCCCCTTGGGGAACACTGGAAGTGACGGAACAGTTGACCGATGTGGATCCAAGGGAGGGAACCCAAGGAGTTAAAGGAGTACTACCATGGGGACCCTGTAGAGAATACAAATGCCCACTAAAAGCTAACTGTAAATGATAAGATGCAATAAAATCCCACCCCAGAACGCATTGTAAAGGCTGTAACACATTATCACAAACAAGAAAATCACATGTAAACACAAAATCACTACCAGGAAAAGAGAACTGGAGAGCCACTACACCGGATGAGTGCAATGGCTGACCGGTTATAGAAATGCATGAGTTGGAAACACTTCGCAGCTTGGGAGGAGTAATGTTTTGTTGGGTACAGTTGTCCAAAATGTTTTGATACACATCCAAGCCCAAAATAGATTGCATCGACCCCGTGTCGACAAGAGCGGATAACTGTACCCCGGAAAAAGAACAAGAAATGAGGGGTTGGCGAGGGACTGATTCACCGAGGGGAGCAGAAGCAGTTCCAACAGCGAAAATAGAGGGCAGCTAGGGATATAAACCCGATCGGGAGGAAAGTAGCTCGATCGGGATGAAAGAAGCCCGATCGGGATGAAAACAGAAAAATTCTTTTGCAAATTTTCCTCCCGATCGGGATGAAAATCTCAGGAATGTCTATTCGTATTCGGGGATATTTTAGATGTCATTTTCGAAATCTACGCCCCAGAAAACCTTGTTATGTGTAAAAAAATTTTGGGGTTCCCCGTGTGGATTTTCCAGAAATTGCGACTTTGTTAAAAATGACGTCATTTCCATTGTTCTACAGGCAGTTTATTGGAAATTTTGCGCGAAATTGTGTGGAGCAGGAAAAATGATGATAATTTTCATAAAAATTAGTTTATTTAGAGAGAAAGTTCCAAAACATTAGGCCAGGTCAACGGAAAACACGCATGAAGGGTGCAGAACAATGGAAATGACGTCATTTTTAACAAAGTCGCAATTTCTGGAAAATCCACACGGGGAACCCCAAAATTTTTATACACATAACAGGGTTTTCTGGGGTGTAGATTTCGAAAATGACATCTAAAATATCCCCCGGAATACGTAAATAGACATTCCTGGCATTTTCATCCCGATCGGGAGGAAAATTTGTAAAAGAATTTTTCTGTTTTCATCCCAATCGGGCTTCTTTCATCCCGATCGAGCTACTTTCCTCCCGATCGGGTTTATATCCCTAGCTGGAGGGGTGCTCATCGTGCCAACCTAGTGAGGCACCCCTTGATAGTTTAAAGAAAACTTACGGCTTTGGTCTTGTTGCAACGGAGAGATAGCAGAAGTGGGAAATCCTACGAAACCATTATTACTATCGTTCATTACATTGTTCGCACAGTTCTGGGCAACATGGCCCCATCCAGCGCAAAGTGAGCATCTCGGGGCGTCTTTTCTTTTTCGACAGAATCGGACGATGTGGCCTTCTTCACCGCAGTAAAAGCAGCGTACAGAGGAGCGAGAAGCTTGCCAATTTGATCGAGGTCGGGACGGTGTTTGTCTACTGTCTCTGTTGCTGGAAATCGCAGCAATCAGCTTGGCCTGTCCATCGGCGATTTGGCCAAGTAGGCCATTCACGTTATCAAGTTGACTTTGTTGA
Organism: Chrysaora quinquecirrha; assembly: GCA_014526335.1. NCBI lineage: Eukaryota > Metazoa > Cnidaria > Scyphozoa > Semaeostomeae > Pelagiidae > Chrysaora > Chrysaora quinquecirrha. Next base: position 78,243 of record JACTAT010000169.1, on the reverse strand, counting down.
CGGTCTAGTTGATGTTGTTGTTGTTGTTGTAGACGGTCAGGCTCGACCGGCGGGGCGGCAACCGCAGCACATGTTGCGTTATTTGGCGGCAAACTCAAGGCGGGATTACACTATCATCTCTAGGTACAAGTTGCTTCACATTTTTTCTGTGATGACAAACAGCGAGAGAATGCGATAGTGTAAGGTGCGGTAAAAGTTGCTTGTAGTTGCGCGTTGGAGGTGATAAAACCAAGTTTTTTAATCCATCTCGCGGCATTTCAATTTGATTGCTGATCAAATTTTTTTAAATCCCTACAAGTTTTTCAAAGGAGCCGACATTTTTGGCGCGCGATTCAAGGCAGTGTGTGCGCGTAAATTTCTTCTGAAACATTCAAGATTGCCACTGACGACTGTGAGGGGCCTATTGTGAGAAAATGGAGTTTCAGAGTATCGAGTCGAGTGAGTCGAGTGATGACGAAAGAGAGAAGGCTGTGGCTGCTATTTTGCTGTGTTGTGCATTGAATATGCAGAAGAAAAAAAAGAGGAAAAAAAGAGTTTATTGGGTAAAACCATGGTTAACTGAACGTGATAATAAAAGTTTGTACACAAATTTGGTAAAGGAGTTAATATTGGCAGACAGAGGGGATTACAGAAGGTTTATGAGAATGAATACAGAAACGTTTGAGGTTAGGCCTAATATTTTTTTATTTTACTGTAATGTTTATAGATAATCATGTATTCATGAATAAATGCTAAGGTTTATATAGTTATCAATAACATTATTGTACAGGTCCATATTTATTTTTCTGATTTCGCTCTTTGCTTAGGTGTTTTATCTTATAGATAGCTTAGCTAGATACCTAGACTAGTCCCAAACACGGTTTTCATTTTCATCCAGTAAAGAATTTTATTATTAATCAGAATTAAATTTTCTTTGATTAAAATTTTTTTATAACATTTTTGTACAGATGCTCTTGTTCAAAATTCGTCCATCCATTGAAGGACAAACTACCCACCTACGAAAGCCTATAAGCCCAGAGGAGAAATTAGCAGTGACACTTAGGTTTCTTGCTACAGGTGAAAGCTACAATAGCTTACAATATCAATTCAGAATACATGAGACCACAATCAGCAAATTTATTCCAAAGGTATGTGATGGAATTTATAATGCACTGAAAGATGAATATTTCACTTGCCCAAATACAGAGAACGAATGGATGAAGCTTGCACAAGGCACAGAAGAACGTTGGCAATTTCCAAATGCATTTGCTGCCGCAGATGGGAAGCACATATCAATATACCATCCAAAAGATTCAGGGGCCAGCTTCTACAATTACAAAGGCTTTTATAGCATTGTTCTGATGGCACTTGTTGACTTTGATTACAAATTTGTATTTGCAGATGTTGGGTGTCAAGGCAGAATCAGTGATGGGGGCGTTTACAGAAACTCCGAACTTTCCAAACTGCTATCACAAGGTGCCCTGAATCTCCCAGCACCAAGATCTTTGCCAAAGTCAATGGATCCTGCATGGGAACCTTTTACTGTTGAAGAAAGTTTACCCTTTGTTTTGTTGGTGACAATGCTTTTCCACTAACAACACACTGCCTGAAACCATACCCTGACAGAGCATTAACAGACAGGAAAAGAGTCTTCAACTATAGACTTTCACGTTTCAGAAGAGTAACAGAAAATGCATTTGGCATACTGACCAGTGTTTTTAGGATATTCTCTACTAAGATCAATTTATGTCCAGACACAGCCACCAAAGTAGTTTTGGCATCATTGGTGCTCCATAACTTGTTAAGAACAAAATCACCTGAGTCCTATACACCAAGTGGATTTGCTGATGAAGTTGAAGGAGATCATATAATTGAAGGTCAATGGAGAAAACAAACAACTGGTTCTAATTTTAAAGCTTTGCCACCAAGGAGACATGGAAATAACCAGAAAAAAACAGCTGAAGAATATCGAGATATCTTTGCAGATCATTTTATGGCCCAGGACAAGTACCCTGGCAATGGAAATGTCTCACCGCAACCAGTTAACAGTATTTTTTCAATTCTCATGAATTTTCTTATTTTAGAAATGTATATGTTTGTTTTGATTGAAATGTTTCATGAAAATACATTTAATCTATTTTATCAACTTATAATAGATTTAATCAACTTATAAAGCCCAAAACACATGATATTTGAACCAAAGTTATAGTTTCTTTGTTTATAGTTCAAGTATATCACTATTGTTACTAGAGCATCTTGATACTGAACCAAATGGAGTTTGGGGTGAATTGCTACCATATGAAGGTGTTTGGTAAGGCTCATGTCTGAGCCCTACTCCATTGTGTGGAGATTGCATTCTTGAGTGCATGCCAGCATTTCTCTGTTGATGTTGATGCATTTGTGCAAACATGTGCTGTGCTCCTCCCCTATACTTGGTCTCAAATATCAGGCGTTGAATTTCCATTTTTAAAAAATCCTTGCTTTCTCCTTCATTGATCGTTTCCAACATCTTCACAATCATATCCCCAAAAACATGATCAGCTGACAGTGTTTTCTCAACTTTTTTTGGATTTTCTTTTGGTTTGCTCAAAACATTAATAGCTGTTTCAATCAACTGATTTGTTTTATTTACTTCCATTTGCTTGGCAGATTTGCTGGAAGGTTTGTTATCTATTGAATAGGCACAATTCTCTTCAGCTGCAGCTCTTTTGGTGCCTATATTTGAAACTGTAGGACGTGGTGTTACATTGTCTGATAAAAACGACAGAGCATCGTAAAACTGCCACTTGCTCCGGTATATATCACCAGCACCAGCACCACTAACTTTTGACTGCTCTGTTTTATTTTTCTCAGCCACATAGTATGACCTGAGAGCATTCAATTTTCTTTGTACTTCATCATATGATGGAAGTGGCTCAACTTCCATTTCAGATAAAGCTGAAATGATGTTGGTGATGCAATTTCTTCTTTTCTCCTTAATATGGTACATAGGGTGTTTCACATCATATAACAATTGTTCATCTTCCCACAAAGCTACAAGTTTCTCCACAACTTCATCTTTCCAATCATATTTAATTTCCTTCGTTTTTCTAGTCCTTTTGTGACAGGTTTCACCAGTTCCACTGATGGAACAGGAGGTACTTGATTTGGCAGTACTTTAAATGCATTTTCTTGAGTCCCTTCTTGTGTTACCTCGTCTAATTCTTCCTCGTAATAACCTTCTTGTTCTTGACTAAAATAAAATTGAGATGGTAAACGAAATGGGCCCAAGGTAGGTTTTAGACACTTACCAGTATTCGGCACTAGAAAATGTGTCCCAAATTACCCCAGTTTCCCTATATTAATGTATAGCCTATGCATTTGTTCAAGGGATGATGAATAAAGCCAGCTTTGGTGAAGTTAGGCCAGGCCGGCCTAATTAAATTTGAGATTTTATTAAGTTTCTGAAATTTGCTGAATATAGGTACCAATCCATAACTCACCTTTGTGAATTAAACCGCTGTTCTTGTTGTCTTCTCTGCAAGTGCTCTTCAAAAAAGATTACTGGTAAATTGATGAGACTGAAACTCCATTCTCTCACAATTCTATAGGCCCCTCACAGTCGTCAGTGGCAATCTTGAATGTTTCAGAAGAAGTTTACGCGCCAACACTGCCCTGAATCGCGCGCCAAAAATGTCGGCTCCTTTGAAAAACTTGTAGGGATTCAAAAAAATTTGATCAGCAATCAAATTGAAATGCCGCGAGATGGATTAAAAAAACTTGGTTTTATCACCTCCAACGCGCAACTACAAGCAACTTTTACCGCACCTTACACTATCGCATTCTCTCGCTGTTTGTCATCACAGAAAAAATGTGAAGCAACTTGTACCTAGAGATGATAGTGTAATCCCGCCTTTGTCACCAATTTGTAGCGTTTCTTCAACGGCGGGTTCGGCAGGTATAGCCATAAACAGAAACACCAAGAGAGAAAGAGACTTCTGTGCTTTCTTCAGACTTATTTCAGAACTGATTAACTGAACTATATTTTATATTTCTTGATTTTAAACACAAATTCTGATTTACATCAATCAACACATTTTACAGTAAACAGGACATCACAGAGACAGCAATCACAGTGTTACTAACATAACACCTTTACAGTACAACATTGACAGGAAACAATCCACACACACATGTACATGTTAATTTTTACAGAAATCACAAGTCACGCATATTACACAAGAGAGCTTGTTTCTCGCGAAGGGTCTTTGAGATTGAATCCATTCGGTTTAAACCGTCTGAGTCTAGATTACTTGCAGTCTTATAAAGAAAAATCTTGTCATCTGCTTCTTTTGTGAGTTTGGTAACAACTGCTCGGTTACCTCCTCGAATTCTCTTGTTTCTCTCAACCCCTGCGTTCTCCTGCCTTCCTTCGTGCTCGTTGTTCTGGATTTCGCTTGTTGCCATAGTTGTTTCTCTGACTGCTTACTGCCCCACGTTGGGCGCAATGTGTTGTGTAGTTTTAGGGAGTAAGACAGATCAGAGTAGAGAAAGACTCGTCTTCGTTTTCATAGCATAACATAACACAACTTTACTATTCAAATCCAAAAGCACTACTGAATAATCGTGACAAAAGCTTTACTAAAAACCTTGAAATTCAATATAAGCTATGATCTTTGACATTTGGCATAATCTTCCAAACACAATACACGAATCATTGCAAAGCTAAAGCTATTTTTAAATCAAGCAATATATTTTATCCTGATTACATAATCTTAACATCTGATAATATTCAATACGAGGCTTCTGAGTTCTCAACAAACGGTATATTTATTGGAAGCGTGCGATTGTGTCTTATCTCTTAACTTCACGCTCAAATTCAATACTACAATACTGTTGTGAACAAAAAAGGCTTTCCCAATTCTAGCGATGTAAAAGGCTTTTCCAATTCCAGCTATGTAAAAGCTTTTTATGTCAACAAAGGTCCCAAGATGAAATTAGAATTTTAAGAGTTAAGAATGAAATTTCAAAGAACATGAGAGTTGTTGGTGATTTTCCAAGGATTCTCTGCCCCTTAATAGATGATTCCAGGCGAATTGGACATTTCTGGGTGGTTTTGGGTGATTTTCATCAAGTTATGGTTCGTTTTCAGTGCTTTTGGCTGGTTTTAGGCAATTTCGAGTTTTTTCGCGTTTTTGGTAAGTACGTTTTCACGTTTTCAGGGGTGAAAGGACGTCAAAGGACACTAGGAGACTGTAATTCATTTTGGAATTTTACCCATATTCTTTCCGTTTCCAAGAAGAGTTCTTGCTTTGATTATTTCCATAAATCACCACACTAAACTTTGTGTTTTACTGTTTCAATGCATATGAAACACTATTAAGAGGCCATAAATTTTTCGGCTTTCAAGTTGAATGTTCCTTTGAAAATTCAGAGCACAAACGAAAATCGCTCCGATATATTGAGATATTTATTGTTCATGAAGTTATTGTTCAACAATTTATTGTTCAATTGTACAATTAAAATTAAAGTCTGCGATGAGATAAGGATAGGATTTTCGAATTTACGCAGCAAATACTACTAATTTTGCGTCTTAAGTTGACACAAAAGCGTTTGGAACAATTATTCTCAGTAGATCTAGAAATTTGATGGCAGAAAATTTCATTCAGCATTTACCATCGAACTGTTTGACTTTTATTTAGGCTGTTAATAATAGGATTTTCGAGCGCAGACAGGACATAGAAACTCTTTGCTGCATTAGAATTCAAGTGAATGGAACACAGTCAGAGATACCCTTAACCTCCGTGACTATTAAGTATTTTGTGATATGAAATAAAAGAAACATTTCGGTCAAAGGCAAAATCGATTGTTCAATAACTTGCGTTAAAGACATGTACTTGTAAATGTCTTGTTAATAATTTCACCAGCCGCCCCATTCTCAAATGCAAGACGCGTTTCGCTCTTATTGTAGACTTGCCCCAAGTCTATTTCTTGATTTCCTTCTCCTAGGATCCACGATTCCATGTCAGAACAAAGGAGAGTGCCTGAGAAGTCTACTCTTATTGGAGCTCATCAGTGAGATGTGTGAGAATCGAACCGGGGTTTATTGCGTGAGAAGCACAAGTGCTAATCACACGACCACCGGAGCTATTAAGAAGTACAAAAAGAAAGGAGAATGAAAATGAGAACGTGGTGTTTGTTTTTTTTCATATTTGTTTGGAGGGTTGAAAATGTGTTGCATAGAAACATTTCCATGCAAAATCATGAACAACAGGCCAGAATCGATGGTGTCCGAATTCATTTAGACAAATCAAGAAATTTCCGTAAGTTGCCCAGACGAAACACACTAAATATGTGATGGAAATGATCATACCATTGCTTGAGATTTTTATTTAAATTCAAAACGTACAATCATAGATGCAATAAAAATATACTTGTTCGCCTATATGCAAAAGTTGAGTCCTCCCACATCACCGGCATACAGTACAGTACACAATTTTATGTCGAAAAATAATATAGAAGAAATAAAAGAATATACACACTATTTTATGAGAATATTGAGGCTCGAAATTATGGAAATTTAAGAATTAATAAAAATAATAGCCATCAAAGTTTTGATCTTTTATGTATCCGAGTTCGTTTAGCTAACACAGAAAAACTGGACTTTGGCCCTGTGGGTTTGAAGTAGTGTACCTTTACCTCCTGATTTATGAAATACTCTTCACATAATAGATTTAGGCATTCATATAACAAAAAAAGCAAAAAATTTGGCCAGGAGGGCGAGGGCGATTTTTAATTATTTTTTGTTCCCCAAGGGATAGCCCCGAATAACATCGCCCCCCCCCCTAAATTCATAGGCCAGCTACAAGAAAAGCACTTACTTTTTCTTACTAAAGTGTCAATTTCTAAGTAAAAGTGGATTTTCAATTTTCCAGCTAGGCCAGAAATTTTGTCTGATCAAAAAAATAGCGACCAGCTGTGAGAAAATGCTTATATTCCCAGAGCTTCGAAGTGGAGATGAAAGCCGCCATTTGGTCGGTTCCTCTTGTGTTGCTGTTTGCAAGATCACATTAGGCAAGGCTATTAGCAGGAACCAGGGGAATTAGAATGGGATTGAATCTGGGGTTGCCAATTGGCTACACGAGTAGGTAAAGGGGTAAGCTACTCTTATTGCTATATCATCTTTTTTGATTCTTTCTATGATGTAGAATAGCACAGCATAGATTTGTTAAGCTAAAATTGAAAAATTAAGAATATTTAGACTAGGTTAAGCGAAAATTAAGGTATTTTTGATCAAAAATGGTTGTGTAAGGTCAAGCTAGATTTGTTATGCTGTTCTTTCACCGTGGAATGGGACAGTTCTCTTCTTGTATTAATTGTCCATTAGAAGATCATCAATAACAGAACAGAATTCTTTTTTATTTGTAAGATTTATAAGAAATTGGTGCGGCTCATTCTTGAGAATGCGATGCACGATTTCATAATGCCTTCCCTGTGTTGCATTGCATCTATCATCCCATAACCAGTCGAAAGATTCAAACTGAAAAAGACTATCTTGTATGGCTGTTTCTTTGAATCTTGAACATTTCTCAGGGCAGGTCTTGAATCCAAAAGAGTGGCATAAGCCTTCTCGCAGGAAATAATTTAATCTTTCACGCCATGGTTGTACGGCCTCATAGTAGACTCCTTTGTATCTAAGATATTTTCCATGCACGGATGCTCTAGGAATTGGAATCTTTTCATCGCTTCCAACTTGGTTATGAAAATATTGTGGATTAACCATTGCTGGAATTCCTTGTTGTCCATTCCATTTTCCATCTGGTACCATTTGCAAATGCCATGCATATTCGTCTCTATGATGATACCAAATGTAATTACACATGATACTGAAGTGGCAGTAACATTGATTAAATACATTAACTTTCGATGGAGCTTCTTTGAAAACGTCAATAAATGATTTCAAATGTAATCTTTCCACATATTTCCTCATTTCTACAATATGAGCAACTTTAAATGTAATAGGGAAGTAAGCCATACATTGTATTACTTGTTTAACTCTCAAAATGTATGCTGCGGTTTGAATCCAGCAGGGATATTGTGGCATTCCGATTTTACCAATGACTATTGGTTTCCCATTTTCAAAAAGGATATCATCTGTTAAAGCTGTTACGAAAACCGTGTCCGTATCAACAAATCCAACATATTCTTTGGTTGAGCATGAATCAGCATGTAACATATCTAGATACATTCTAGCTTTACCCCATCCATGATCAGCATTGTCAGCGACGGGATCCATATAACATACTTTTGTTTTGATTTCTGGATGTGATTCTACAAATCTTTTTCCGTATTCATGGTCTTCACTTTTCTCATTATCAAGAACAAGAACCATGTCAAGGTATTTTTTTAGAAAGAACATTTTCATGCTTCTCAATAACCATCTTTCAGCTTGGTCTATAAACTTCTTGGTGCTTGTCATTCGAAGGTACAGTTGAATGCTGCTCTCATTTTCCGAACCGATTTTGTCATAACTGAATGCTTTGACTTGAACTTCTTCGGTCTGTGCAACTTTTCTATTAAATGTCACATACTCAAAAAGAAATCGAGATGTTCCTATGAACAACAAGCAAATAAAACAAAAACTTTTACCGTCCATTTTCTGCGACAATCGGCAAAATATTGTTGAAAACGTTTCTATGCCTGTGCCTTTCTCGTTTCTCTTCTTTCAAACAAACAGAGAAATGGTTTGACCTTTAACCAATTAACATCAAGGGCCAAATGTCATGTGATGCTTTCTAACAATAAGATTTGATCTATAATTCTGCAAGTGCGCATGACCTTTGACCTCTCGGTTCTACAGAAGAACCTTTGCTCATCGAAGAAGTACTGATGCTCGTAACCCCGCAGAATTCACATTGGACACTTGTTTGAGTGCCCCCCCCCCATCTATTCACAAGAGGAACTTTTTCGAATGAGCAATTCGTATCGAATCCTTGAATGAAGGCCTCCGTTGACAATTTAACGTTCGGTAGATTGTATTAAAGGCATGTAATTAGAAGATATGTACCTCTAATTAAGAATGCAGAGAGAAGCATATAAGTGAAAACGTGGTGTTTGTTTTGCTTTCATATTTTCTTTGGAGAGCTGTCGTTGCGTAGAAACGTTTACTATTGATAGCCTCAGTCCCATTCTGATGTCTGTTTCCATTGCCAGATGGCCTAGGCCATGATATGCATCAATGCATGATACTAAATATGTAATAAAATCGCTAGAGGTTTACAGGTTTGACTTTATAGTTCTGCGATGATGTAAAAAAGAAGATTTCCCAAAATTTCGTAAAAAAGAAAATCCATTGAAGGGCTCAGTACCTTAAAAGGAAAATCTATACCTTAAAAGGAAAATCTCTCTCATGTCGCTAAATCTATTTTGAAACTGCGAACCAAAAACAATATTTGGAATATTTACAAGAAATATCACGACAGGAAAGGAAAATATTTACAATTACAAAGTCCACCCAAAGTCAAAAGTGTCCATTTTAATCTTGTTCGTCAGAAAATTTTTACAAGCTAGTATCATTGGGATATAAGGTATTGACCTAAAGCATTACAGCATCCCAAGCTTTGAAGAACAGGCTGGAATTGTGGTCATAAATTGTGGTATCAGCAACTTGATGAAAACGAGAATCGTCTGTGCAAAATCTTCTTCTCAAGCATTATCAAGCAAAGTATGAAAATCCTAACAATAGTTTACTCAAACTGAATAAACATTTATGTACATTGCGAACAGGAACTGTTGTTCTCTATCTTTTGACATTAGAATGGTGCTCTGTCACGTGACCATGTTCTGCTGACTTAAGCGAAGTTTTGATTTCATGGTAAGAGATAACATGTCACGGAAACTTTTCTAGGTGACAAGGGTGACAATGCTTTCTAAAGCTTATATATTGCATGTAAAGATGTAAACGGACAATGTACCTAGATCATATAAAGTTTCAAGGTATACAGGATTAATATGTTTAGAGAATCTGATAACTGAACTTTTCCTTATAAGGAAAAAAGGTTGAAGCAATCAATATGAGTGCTCAGGAAGAAAAAGATATATAGCTCTACTTTAATTTTAGGAAAATTTGAGAAGTTTCTTCTCGATCACTAAAAGGAACTTAAATCACCCTGGAGAACGTCTGTGCAGTACTGTGGAGGATATTCAGTACTGTGAAGGGTGTTCAGTACTGTGGAGGGATACCATCAGTACTGTGGGGGGATACCGTCAATTTATTGAATTATTCCATTGCTAGAAACATTCTTTTTTGCCAACCACAGTAAAGATTTGTACCTATGGCTTTGAGGAACTCAAACAATACCATGCAGCCGAACCAAAAGGCCTGTTCTGTGTAGAGAGAAAAAGTTCTTTTTTTAAGTGTGTTTCTGACGTTTATATTCTGAGGAGTGTCAGAAGAAAAAGCTTTCTTGCAATTTGAAATTTTGTAATTCTTGTAAATTAAAACAAATTACTTCGCGAAAATTGTGCCCTATGTAATTGAAGAAATACGATGCACATCAGCGAAACCCATTGTGAATCCGAATTTGAATCTGAATTCTACTGACCCCGAAATCCTACCTGGATTTCATTCAGGCGGACAACATGGAAAATATATAAATCAGAGATTCAGATGATTTAAATTTGTCCAAATCGATTCACTGTGGTTGGTACAACATTGGACTATGATGGGACAGAAGGAAAGCGACAGAATTTGCTTACAAAATCTCGTTAGGATATTAACAAAACAATGTGCCGATTAAATCTGTTAGCTATAATGTCAAAGTATCCAAAGTATTAAGTCAAAGTCGTCTTAGCGACCATTATTAAAGGGGGGGTCACAGGGGGCTCCTTTTCCGCATTTCCACAAAAAATTCTATTCAATTCCGCATTTCCGCATCATGTTTCATTTAAATAATCGAAAGGGTAAAATAAGAAAAAATAAGAGTTCAAGTTTGTAAGCCGTGTTGTGTCTTCACAAAAAAGTAATTTCTTCCGCCATCAATCTCTTTCCTCAACATCAATTGTTCAGCTATTTTTCTCAATAAATATAGGTGGAATCACATTTTCCACGGATCCCAGTTAATGATAAACCTAAGTAATGTAACCGCACACACACTTTTTATTTCATGAAGAACCAAGCCCAAGGCCTAGCTCCTAAAGTTCCTTATTTTTTACCTCTTTGATCAAATTGTAGTAGCAAAAGTTCCTAAATGGTTATTTAATTCTAAATGGATACAGTTCTTAATGTCGCGACTATTATAAAGAGACACTCGTAAGCAAACGTAGAATCTAGAAGGCATCATTAGGTACATTCTTAAGTTACAATTTATGTCAGTTTCTATTGCAAGTGAATGGAACCGGAAAAGCGAGCGGAAAAATTCCTTGGCGATTTTGTCTTTAGTAGTAAAAGTTCATCAAATTTTACGACCTTCTACATGTTGGTTGGTTCCTTATAAAGCTGTTATTTATTTAAATGTGTATTATACCTTAGTTACCAGTGTCCACATGTTTTTTGTAATCTATTTTATAGCCCATTTGGACGCTCGTCACGTTAAGTTAAGAGACGCTGCTTTAAGCTTTCATTTTAAAACTGTCCGAATAAGTATATAAAATTCATTCGACTTATTAATTACGTGAGTGTAGCTAGTTATCGCTAATGAGCTCAACTGCTGGAGGCCGGAATTCCTATAAAGTCAATTTAGGTTTGAGTGATCTCAGTTTGGTGTTAGCCTCGGTTTGATGAGCGGTAACTGGGACCAACGTAAACAGTCTGTATAAACTGTATTCATTTCCAAGATCGAAAACTTCTGGCATAATCATCGTCATCGATTTCTCTTCCTGTACTCTAAATCAATATAAGTCAAACACTGTTTGAAATTAATTAAAAAGTCACAATCTGTACAGTATAATTTGGATCGAGCGCCCTGGAGAATTTTTTAGTTTTTAAAACTTGAGGATGTACACGCTTTTTTTTTTATAAGGAACCACTTTATAAGGAACCTACATGTAGAAGGCCCGAAAATTTAAAGAACTTATACTACTAAAGAGAAAATCATTAAGGAACTTTTGAATGTTGAATACTTTTATCACTGCAAAAAATCAAGAATTAGAAAGCCAGTTCCATTCATTTGCAGTCGAAAATCACATAAATTGTACGTTAAGCATGTATCCATGTTTCTTTGAGTAGTCTCGAGCTTTGCTCAGATGCAAATGTCTCTCTTTTATTGTTCAGACCAATGTATGTGCAGTTAAAATTAAGGAACTATTAAGGAACTTTTGGAACTACAATTGCCTCAAAAGAGGTGCAAAAATAAGGAACTTCAAGAACTAGGCCTTGAGGTAGGTTCCTTATAAGAAAAAAAGCGTGTATTCGAAAGGGGCTTCTAAAAAAGGGGGCTTTTTTCAAATCACCTTTTCTATCAAGACCGTAGCTAACTCACTTCCACATGTCTGACTCTATGACCTCGTTGAGTTATTTGTTAACTAATGGTCCATTGATTTGAATAAATGTCCTCTGTTAAGGTGGGAGCGTCATCGTTTAGAACGGGTTACCTAAGGTTTGGTGTACTAGGGAAAGTGGTTGAATTGCCGAGTATTTCCATTAGCTACCGAGTATATAAATTGAAATATTTGTCACTGTGTGCGAGAAGTATTTTCGAATATGTGAATGCTACATGAAGAAAACGTTAGTATGTTTTCGTGTAATATCTGCTGCTTACGCTGATTGCTTTGGAAGCATATTGGGATACCGTTATCATATTGAAGATTTTGACTCGTAAGTTTTTCCGTTGTGATACATTCTTGTTATCATTTATTCGGCATGAACTCATGCAAACTTGTTAGTACCACATCGGTGATCAAAAATGACGTCATCAATAATTATTTTGGAATAACAAATGTTTCCTTATGATAAAAGAACCGTGCAGAAAAGGTCCAAATTATGCAAATTAGTATCTACTTAGATCTACTAAGTATCGACTGAGAAGCGAAATTTTCAAAAATACATTATCATCTAGAGTGACTGTGTTTTTACTAAGTTCATAAAAATTCTGAAGTGGTTCTCAACAACACAGTGAATTCATGCAGAGAGTCAAATTGTCATATGTTACCAATACAGAACATACTGGAGTAATCTTTGTATAACTTGAAGTATTTGAGTCTAGCTTTCATGGCCTTCGAAAATTAAATTTTCATTACCTCATCAAGTAACCACAATAGTAACCACAGCAATCAGTAACCATGTATTAGTCTTTTAGATCGCGAGAGTTTGGCGTTATCCTTGAATACTTTTTTTAAATTTCAAATAGTATCCTTGTTTTCTCTTCCTGTTTCTTGATTTAACCTGCTTCAGTTGTTTGAATTTTTTGTTCATTTTACGCTGTATCTTCTTCTTTGAGTGTTCATTTCTCTTATTAAGTTTTGCTGATGTTTGATTCTGTTCTTCAGAGTCCTTTATATTCATTGTATTTCCATGTGGTTCTTTGTCTCCTATATCCTCTCCCTGAGTATTAGTGTTTGCTTTATTGATTGAAGTCTTATCGCCGGTACCTTGAAGAATAATTCCTTTCTCTTTTACCTGTGTCTTGTTTTTCTCTAATTCTGCATTTCTCAGCACACTGTCAGAACCATCTACTTGCCCTTTAATTTCTCTGGCAGCTTCACTGGAATCTTCTTCAGCATTTCTCTCTCTATTACTTCTTTCAATTTCAGTTCTCCTACGATAAACACCGCTGTGTTTTCTCTTTGCCATAATTCCCAGAGGACTCTCAACTTGCTTCGGCTCAGTATCACCAATATGGCCTCCAGCATCCACATCCACATCTTCACCTTCATTGTCTTTGAATTCATCTTCATCTGGACTCGGAGAATTCTTTTCTTTCATTGTTGTTAGAATCGTAGCAGGAGTCTTAAAATACTTCGTTGTTGCGATACCTATGCTTCCTTTAACATCATCCTTGTTTGCAACCTTGGACGCTGCAATTTTCGTGGTTGCTTCATTTTCCTCCACTTCATCACCATCAGGATCAGGCATCTCTTCATTAATGTCCTCTTCCACGCCAGCTGCACTGGGCAACTCCACTTCATCACCTTCCCCGTCTTTAGGTACTGTATTATCATATTTCGAGTCTTCTTTCTCAAATATGGTCCCATTCATCAAATACCTCTCCGCAAGCTCTTTCTCTTGTCTGCTTCGATCAATACGAAACTTTTCTTTCTCGACGTTCTCAAGACTCTCTGCAAGACTAGACAATGCTTCTCTGTCTTTTGTGTTGTGCTCTACTCCATCATTTCTATTATCAGAATTATTTCCTTCCTGGGCCTCAGCCAAGTGCTTGCTTTCAGAATGTTCTTGCTTCTTGAACTGCATAATACTCACTTTCCGTTGAATCATATCTTTAACTTCTTTGATCTCTTTATGATCTAACTGATCTAGTTTAGCCATTAAATTCTTAATCCTTTGTCGTATCTGCTCCAGTGATTCTGTCAGAGGTCTAACAATCTCAACTGAATCACCATCGTCTGGAACTGGCCCAGCTTGCCATCTTTTATATGGTACAATAGGTTCTTTAGGATTCCTGAAACGAGCTTCGATGAAGTCAGATGCATCAGAGATCGATCTGTCTGATGCAGTATACAGCAGAATTAGAAGCCAAACCGCCAGCATAAGCAACGAGATAAGAGTAATTGGTTTTTGGACTAAATAAGAATGGTATTCCATCGTGAAGTTGTGCAGATCATATATTCATTCATGCAGCTTGTGATTCTCTCCAACTTTCCTTCAATTCTGTTGAAGTTTGAGGAAGCTCAATAAACCATGTATTGTGGTCGTGTCTGTAATGTGTTGTATAATCCATCGAAGATAGTACGTGTAACTTTCACGTCTAACGTCTACGAGGGCCAAAATCAGGGGGTCCACTTATTGCAAGGTTTTGACTTTTGCCAGCCCTTCTTTGTTCATGGCTTTGTTCGTGGTTCTTTGATTTTGTTCAAACTACGATCCTACTACCAGCCAGTGAACATGGTGCTGCAAACTAGTACACTATTTCTTATTACTTCATAATAAAACACTCATGCTTTAATGATAAGCTTTGGTCAATCAAACATTATAGGGTTCCTTAAGATTTGGTATTTTCGTCATAGTTAATGTTTCTTCCAAAGTTTCTTATGTTGCCAAGATCGAAACATTTTTAATTCGCAAAAACTATTTAAGTAACGGCTTAAATGCCATTTTTGAATTAGAAGAAATAAGAACATGAGGATTATCATAACAAGAAGCGCTATTTCTTTATGAATAATTGTTACCAAGATATTCATTACGAAGTTGCAAAATTGATAGTTTTTATTTAATTTTAGTTGACCTTGCGGTGGTAGATCTAAGAAGAGTTTCTTTGTTTTTTTTTAGGATTAGGGCTTCTGTAGTTCTTATAAGAAGTATTAGTTTCTTATTTCGTAAGGCTTTATGAAAATAAGATAACTCATCCCAAACATTAAGCCTATCTGCTAACTTGAGTTGTATCTTCTCGTGTATTATAAATGCAAAATTTCTGTTTGCCCATAACTCAAAATTTCTATAACCAGCTTCTATTAAGAAGATCAAAAAGAATTTTTTCCTACAACAGATGTTTTTGACTTGAAAATTGCTTAACATTGCAGAATTTTGAATAATTTCCATTTAGGAAAGATCAAGAGATTCATAACTATCCCCCTTGGAGTTATTTCCCAGAACATTTCGGCATCTGGTTATTTAACTTTTCGTTTGCTAACAGGTGGACACATGTTTTAAACTTAAAGGACATTTTCATCGAAATTTTAGATGCTTAGAAACGGTGAGAATAGTGCTTAAGGCATTCAGAAGAAAAACTATCTAAAGTACAGAATATATTGTGCGACATATTTAATATGAAAAATGTTATTCTACCGTTAACAATAAGCAAGTCGTCAAAGTTTCTTCTATTTAGTAATATTCACTGACTTTAGTGATATACATGAAAATTATGTGCCTTGTAACTTTGCGTAATGGTTTCATGAAATTGATGTTACTCTATCTATTTTGTGGAATAAATCAAGCCTTCAAATAGAAGCCGTAAAAACCGTATTAATCGAAGAAAAAGTCGGGAGGGAAAACGGGAAACCGCAACGGAAGGTAAAACTCGCAGTAAGCCTTTGAATTAGACTCACAACACGAGTCTATAGTTTGCGCTCCCCTTATTTTAATTTGTCACTCCAACATTTGTCATACTGAGCGATCGTAGAAAACAACAACAACAACATCGAGCGAAGTAGTGGGACTTATGTAGTGAGTCTACCTTTGAATTAAAGAAAAAAATTATAGAAAACGCCCTGGAATAGAAGCGAAGCCGTTCTCGATTTGAAGCCGAGCTAGAACTTTCATTTCATTTTCGAGAACTTGTTGAACTTATGAAAATTTTCAGCAAATGGACTATTCTGTTTTTATTCTTTGTTTTGTTACATTTTGTGATAAACTACTTTTCATGTTTAATAAGCCTCGATTTCTAGTAAATTCATGAGAGCAGGAATATAGTACATGAGGAACTTTGAAACGCTCGAGATGAAGAAGAGAAAGAGAACCGTTAGTTGAGAAGATCTTAGCATTCTATTTTATTGTATTCAATATTTGGAAAAAACAAATCTACGTGTCTTATGCGAAGAAGAACAAATTCCCAACATTATTTTGAAAAAGCGTAAATAATTTTACCCAAACGGCTCTTGTGAATTTGACGTTTGTTGCAGTCTATAGTTTATGTTATCACGCTGATCCCGCGCGACAAATCACAAAAATAAGAACGGCAACGTCAGTCCAAGATTTATGATAGTTGATCAGCCCCACGGTACTAAATTTCTACCACGGTCACACGATGCCTCTCCACATAAAACATGATATCCGTCCACGGGACTTAACGTCTCCCGTCGTACTCAAGGTCCCTCCCCATGTTACTAAAACAATCACCACCGTGCCCAGGGATGCCTCTCTACGTGGTACTGAACATTCGCCACGGTTACCTTGTATCCCCAATGAATATGCACCTACATACATTGTAAGGCATGATACTGTGATAAGATTTATATTATCTAAGAAGCATTTCTGTCTTTTGGTCTATTTTAGTTTTGCGGTTACGCAGATTTGGCTTGCTTTTTAATAGCTGATATTTTCCATTTGAAAGGTTAACGGGTATCTGCGCTTGCGGAATAAGTCGTTTTGGAGAGCAGAGGCCGACTTGGCAGAAATATAGTAGGATTTACCCATTGCCGATCGATTCACATTTGTGTCACGGTCCGTTGGTGTTGGGCATTTCACAAAAATACACATAGTATCTCTGTCAGACATCCCTGCTCCAGTTGCGCTAAAAATTGTATCGCAAAGCAACATCGCCGGTATTCCTTGTAAAAATACAAGCAGTGACGGTCCACTGTTTTGTTGAAGGACAGCTCTATTCAACAGAATTGTTACGTACATACGTAATATTACGGATTTACGGAAATTACCGAATAAGGTATATGGTTGACGACTATCAGAAGGTGAAGGTGAAGGTGAAGGTGAAATTGTGTTTTAGCGCCAGTCGCTAGGATATCAGTAGTAGGTTAGCTAATCGAGACCTCGGCCCTGGCTGTGACGCTTCCGTGGCTGGGCTCGAACCCTGACCACACTGAGCTTCTGACACCACGAGTCAGCTGGATTACGCCACGACACCACAGCACAGACCTCGGCTATGCGGACCCCTACAATGGACTAATGGTCAATAGGCTCACCTGACATGTCTATTGATAAGGTCCATATTTTCATATCTATGAAAAAGTTGTTACTATCTTACCTACTTACCTTCCACTACATATTACATATACCAAGAAGTTCTCATAACATGCTGCATTGAGATTGTATTCTCAGTTGTGTTTTGCTTGCATTCATTTATCCATGATACTGCCCGCAGTACAATGAGACCGTCTAGTAATACCTATAACGAAGAGATTTTAAAATGGTAAATTAACAAACACAAACAAAGCAAACAAGAACTATGTTTAAATATAACGATCTTCTCGCCAGAAATTCGTACACGCTTTTTATTTTATAAAGAACCTAGCTTAAGGTCTAATTCCAAATGTTCCTTATTTCAGACTTCTTTTCATACCAAACGTTACCTACAATCATGGACAAAATATGTTGAGACAAATACTCAGTCATGTTGATTGGGGGTCAATGTCTCTGCCCCCCTCCCCATTCAATGTTGATTTCTTTGTGACAGATTTCTTTATACATATTATGCCTGCATGATGGCTCGCTCAATTCTGTGGCGAATGAAACGAAATTATCTACATTGAACTGGGGGGAGGTGGGGGGGGGGCAAAGTGAGCCAATACGCTATGTGGAGGTACATTTTCAGTATAGTCTCAACAATTTTGTCCGTGATTGTAGTTCCTTATAGTTCCTTAATTTCAACTGCATAACTATAGTGCCATGACTATTACAAAATATAAAGAGACATTTGTATATGAGCAAAGCTGGAAACTACTCAGAGAAGCATTTGCTTCATACAGAGCATGCAGTTTGTGAGTTCTGACTGCAAATGTACGGAAATGGATTTCTAATTTTTTATCGTTTGCATTGATAAAAATATTCAAAATGGAAACGTTCCTTTAGCGATTTTTTCTTAAGTAGTAAAATTTCTTTAAATTTTTCGATCTTCTATATGTAGGTTCCTTATAAAATGGTTCTTTATAAAAAATGCGTGTATTGTAGAGCTAAGCCAAACCCCGAGTTTTTATCGCTATTTTAGTTTTTATCCTAGTTGAAGTAAAGAGTGTTTCCTTGATTTTTATAAGCAGCTAAGGCTGCAAAACGTGTATGGTTTGCCAGGGCCATGTTAAGAATGAATTTGCTAAAAAAGATGGTTTTTTATCTTACTTTTTCTGAACACTTTGGGAGAAATCAGGCGCAAGAACCTAGCGGCCAAGGGTCACGATGCCCTCATTTTTCTAAAAGTAAATTTAAAATGCCCCTTTTTGGACTTAACTACCTTGATCTCAAAGCATACGTAACCTTCTCATGATAACTTGAAAGGTTTCTTTTTGCGCCAAAGGGCCTTTTATCTGCTAATCAAGTGTCATTCTATTGTCGATTCTACCTTCTAAAGGAGTTTTCTACGTCCAGGCTGTGAGCACATTTTGGCTGCAAAGTTATTTCCCCTGCCACAGCCCCAAACCCTCTACAATGACAGTCCAGCCCGGGCGCAGTGAACAGGCATCCGCAAAACAGATAACAAAATGATTGTGTTCATAGAAACGGTAGCTAATGTATCCGCACTACTGTGATAGAAACGCCTTACTGTGGTGGGTTATTATACTTGATGTGGTGGGTTACTATTCTTGATGTGGTGGTATTTTTTGCATACTGTGGTTGATAAGCACTACTGTGGGGGTTAGTACGCTTGACGTGGTGGTATTTTTGGCTTGCTGTTGAAAAACGAAATCATAGAAAAATCTATAGATCAAGCAAGAAGAAAAAACAAAAAATCTACCGCAGTATGCAAAAATAACTGCAATTTTTTAATTGTCCAGTTCCTCTGATTTCTCAGAGATCCTTAAAGATCGGCCGGTAAATATAGAAACATCTGGATAAAATGGTATGAACTGCCGAAAATAATTGTAGTGAACCAAATTCGTATCCTTACCTTATTACAATTGATATCGCATATACTTCTAACTTTTATTGGCAATCAAACGACAAACAAAAAAAATCAATAAAATGAGGTTTAAATTAAAAGCAAATCTAGCACCTGTTTTATGCAAAACAACTTGACAAACAGTATATCTAAATTCTTATGTCAAGTAAGCAAGAAAAAGTAATCTACGTTTTAGGAGCAAGACGATATAAGCATATTTAAAAAAATTTCAATTGAAGTAAGAAATTATTTAGTATTTTGTTTGGTACATCGTTTATTCGATACGTTAAAAAAGAGCTCGACAATATGGTATAAACAAACTAAGCTTCTTCAATGCGTGAGATTTCAATAAATAACGGAAATAGATCCGGAGTTTATATTCACTCAGTGAACTATGTTCACTCTCTTCATTCATTACAAATATATACAAATATGTGCGTTGCTGAATAAGGCTCAACATAGCCGAAACACAAAGGCCGAACCAAAGGAGAACCTTGGGATGTATGACTTGGAGAGTTACTCAGCGATTTCATTGAGCTCAATTAGCTTAGTGGAAACGTCGTTGGCTCTCTTAACATGCAGTCCAGGCTCGACTCCCATCTATCTGGGTATGCCACTTGTGGAAAAATTATCTTTCCTAGTGTTCACCATTCATAACAAATACACTCAGTGAATGAGATTGGGGCAAAATATTAGGGCAATGAAAAAATATATTCCCTTTTACCCAGTTTAACTAAGTTTGAACGAAAACAGTTTAACAATATTGCGTTATGATTGGTTATTCGAAATACAGTACTGATGTGATTAGTGGCAACTCAGCAGGGCCGTCCCGACAAAATTTTTCAAGGGGGGGTGTGACCGTCTCGATTTGCCGACTAGAGTCCAACTGAAAGCACCTTTTTTGACGGCAACAAATGGGCTTATGAGGGTACTTAAATTTTGATGGACACGATTAAAACGGGCACTGTGGTAGAGCATGCGCCGAAGGCGCATGCCGTCAGGGGGTCCGGGGGCATGCTCCCCGGAAAATTTTGGAAAAACCTGAAGCTAGAATCGCTCTAACGGCCTTTTCGGAACTCTTAAAATGGAATTTTCTTTAAACTCTATCGTGGAATTCATACGGAATTCATATGGTCTTTGAGTGGTACAAAACTTCAAAATTGTAGTCAAAAGCCAAACCATCTTAGCACGTCTGAATTCTAAACGCATCCGAAAGATTGACAAATATTATTGCTTGCTATAGAGTCTAATTGATACTGCATTACAGTACATGCAATGAATAGATCTATAAATTTGTTGCTCTGGTGCATCGGGGTCGGTGAAACGTCGAAAATGGAAAAAATATGGCATATTCTGGAAACTTTTGATTGTATAACTTTATAACTTTGATCTGTAGCATGGAAAATTGGAAATCAATTATTGTAAACTTGGTTTGGTCGGTCCTCCCTTGTCAAGCAGATGTTCCATGCTTTTTTACTAGTTCTGTTTAATTTCCCATTGATGTTCCCAAGCCTTTACTCTGTATAAATGATTCATGAATGCATAAAAGATTGATTTCACCGACTGAAACTACTGATTTGCCGACTGGTCCTTTTTCCAGGGGGGTGTCTCACCCCCAACACCCCCAATGTAGGGACGGCCCTGCAACTCAGCCTGGTTTGAAAAAGGTATTAGACCTATCAGTTGAAAAGAAGTTTAAGCAACCAGAATAAAGCTGTTTAATACTGACATTGAATCAAAGGGAGCCCTTGCCTTCTGGGCCTTCTTTGAGCGATATTAGATGCACAACAATCTATTAGCTACAATTTTTCACACCAATCTGAAATTCTTGAAACCTTGAATTCTTGACTCCTGAACCTTGTTTTCTCTTTGTCATTGAATACATTTTGGACACGAGATAGTATGGGGAGCCGTAAATTAGAAATATCTAACAATTTTCATCATGATGATATGATCTGAACCACGTTAAAGTTTGATCATTCGCAACAACAAACACAAAAAGTGTTGAACCACCGATAATTTGGGCCAGCTACTCAAAGCTGTTGAGCCATTGACTGGTATATATAATAAGTTAGAATAGCAGTCTATGTTCTTTCATCATAGGAGCAAGTTTGGAATTTATATCAAGACCTAATTGCTAGAAAGTCGCAATTTCAGCCAAACGGTTGTGATCTGGAGAAGAAAAATGCGTTCTGCCATAAACAAACGAGTCTAAATATTGTGACTTGGGACTTAACTGAATGGACAAGACCCAAAACAACTGAGGAGGAGGCAGAAATTTGTATTCAACGCCATTTCAGGCATTTCCACTTCATTCAGTTTCATTTCAAGTGCTCTGTCTTCAACCTCAGGCAATGTGGGTTGCTTAAAGGACCTATAAATGACGACAGACTAAAGTTGAGTTGCTCGCTATCTACATCAGGTAGCAGATTCGGCATAAAGAAATTTAGTAGCAATTGTAATAGCAACTGAATATAGTAAGGACTGTAATAGCAACTGTATTAGCAGGCAGCAACAACTGGCTGCAGTAGCAACTGAGAAGAGATTGCAGTAGCAACTGAGTAGGAACTGCAGTATAGCAGCTGTAATATCAGCTTGTAGTTAAGCAACTGAAAGTTTGACTTAAACATGTCTACGAATTAACGTAATGTAGTATAAAGACCAAATATGCTGTTAAATATTTTCTAAATGTTACTCTATGTTACAGTCTCTTTCGATATCTGATTAAAATTATTTGATTTACAAAGAGACAATATTTTTCTAGGAAAGTGCTTGGCACCTGTATGTAACCTGTAAAAATACCTGATTAGCTGATTTAGAATACACGAAATATGATGATGTAGGATATTGGTTCTCGTTCTTTGCTCACCTGTCACAGCTCTCAGCAAAAACACAGCATTTTCTCGGATTTCATATGTCAGACCAACACGATGTTTTCCTTCAAAAGTACCTGAATGGAGAGCAATAGCACATTACTTATAATACTTCACGCAAGATAGTGGAACCTTTCAATCCGACCTATGCAATAAATAAAGAGAAACCACATTTCTCATTGCCCGATTATGGGAGACCGATCTCTCCCGAAATGATGCCCAACTAAATATCAAAGGCTTGTCATGATAAGTAGTGACTATCGTGTCTAAATCAATATAGTGGAATCTCTTCTAATGAGCAGCATTATACAGCGGACACCTCTGAAAAAGGACCAATACTTTCTTCCCAATGGTCTTTGCTGTGTTAAAAGACCACTCTATCGGGGACCTCTCTACAGCGGACACTTCTAAACAAAAGATCAATATTTTCTTCCAAAATGTCATTTGTTTGTGAAAAATCCCTTGGCACAGTGGAAAGGTCTCTACAGCAAACACCTCTGTACAAAGACCAATATCCTCTTCCAAAAGGTCATTTTTGTAAAAAGCCTCTCTATAGCGGAAACATCTCTACAACCGGTACTTCTAAACAAAAGATCAAATATTTTCTTCCAAAATGTCATTTCTTTGAAAAATACCTCCGTGAAGCGAGCAGAAAAATTGGTCCCACGGGTGGCTATTATGCAGGGGCTCTACTGCACATATAAATCTAGACAAACACAATTATCCCATATTAAAGATATTCGGTAAAATGAAGCCTTGCCTTGGTAGAACGTTACGTTCGACTAAGGCCCTGGCCAAACGATCAAACATTTTGGTCCAACATTTAAAATCTGCATCACAACAAATGTGTAACCGTTTTGCCATTTCCAAAATCATTGCTTGACAAGCAAAAGTCACAAAATTTGTGGTGTGATGCTTTTGAAAAACATTTTTTGCAGTTCAAAAACATTTTTTGTTTGAAGCACGCGAAAATTGTTGAACGAGCAATCTTTTTAGATGTTGCGAAACGATCAAAAATTTTGCTTGACAAGCAAATCTCAAATGTCGAACCAACAATGTTTGATCCTTTGGCCAGGGTTTTAAATCATCTTCATTAAAGGAAGATTTAAATACGCAAGCTTTGGGGCTCGTTTCTTTTTAACAAGGAACCTCTTTTCATAATTCAACACAGTAGCATATTCTTGAAAATCAAGAAATTCAACATGAAAAGAACGGAAAGGTAACTAAAATTAAGGAGACTATATTCTTCCTACAATTGAACATTTTATATTATTCGTGTCGTTCTCGAAAAATTTCAGTCGTTGATTCGGAATTTTTCAGTGAGTTCTGGAAAAACCGGAAAATTTTCATTGCCTGCAAGTTAGCAACTCTCCGAGACACTTGTATATCAGCATTAGTAACTTGTGCTTCGATAAGAAAACAAACTTGAAAAAATCTATTCTGAGTCGAGATTCGTATAAAAACC
>JACTAT010000169.1:0-53732 GCA_014526335.1 Chrysaora quinquecirrha | reverse complement strand
CCAAGGTTGATGAAATTTCTTAGAAGTATTCTTTTTAATAACAAAGTCACGTAACCATACCTTATCTCCAATATTTACATTGATTTCTTTGATATTCTTGTCATGATGCTGTTTTTGCCTTTTCTGTTCTTTGGAAACTAAGTCTTTAACGAGTTCGTATGCTTGCTGTCGTTCATTCTGCATGATTTTGACGTAATCTTCGGAATATATTCTAGTCGGAGGTCTCATATCTAATGGTGAATTCAGTTCTCTACCGAACATCAGGAAAGCAGGCGTTTGTTGAGTAACAGAGTGAGGAGTACTCCGATACGCAAAAGTAACTGCATCGAGATATTCGTCCCAAGTGGAGGGTTTTTTAGACGCATACATTTTCACCCCTTGAAACAAGGTTCCATTTAGATGTTCGTTTAGTCCATTAGATGAAGGTCGAAAAGCACAAGTGAATATTTTGTTTACTCCTAGCTGCTTACATAACGATTTAATCAATGCTGACGTAAACTGACTTCCTCTATCAGTTAGAAATTGTTCAGGAATACCATAAATATGAATAAATTCGATTATCTTACGTGCCACAGTCTCAGCTTCTGTATTTTCAACTGCATAAACAACAGGCCATCTCGTAAAATGATCAATCATGACTAAAGCGTAAACATTACCTCTGTCCGACTTTGGTAAAGGTCCAACAAAATCCATTGCCACTATTTCCATCGGTTTCTCTGTGACGATGTTCTTCAGTGGAGTCTTCGTAGCTGGTTTCGTGGATTTAAACTTGGCGCAATCAGAGCAGTGCTTCACATGTCGCTTGATATCGGTCTTCATTGTCGGCCAAAAGTAACTCTGCTGGATTTTTCTGTACATTCGAAAGAAACCAGGATGTGATGACATCGGGTTATCGTGAAATTTCACCAGCAATTGTCCAACCATCGTCTTTGGAACGACAAACTGATTTCTCGTCTTGCCAGCTTTCGATAAACATCTTCTAAACAAGCAATCATCTTCAAGGAAATATCGATCTTTTTCTTTTTCCATCTTCGCTGCTAGTTTCTGGTCTGAGGGCTTCGTGTTCTTCTTCAAGAATCTGATCCACGCACCAGTGTAGCTATCATCTGCTTGAACTTCACCATATTTATTTTCGGAAATTTCCATCACATTTGATTCTTCGGTTTCCGGGTATCTGGACAGTGTATCAGCGTTGCTGTGTAATCTACCAGGTCGATGAACAACTTCAAAGTCGAAGGCTTGAATTTCGCTAATCCATCGAGCAAATAAGTTGTTTGGAGCATTCATAGTTTTTAACCATTTCAAAGGTCTATGATCAGTTACAATGACAAAATGACGTCCATAAAGATAAGGGTAAAAATGTTTCAATGACCATACAATACCTAAGGCTTCTTTCTGCAAGACAGCGTACTTCTTTTCAGATGACTTTAAAAGACGACTAGCATATGCGATAACCACTTCTCCATCAGGTGCTTCTTGAGCCAACACAGCACCAATTCCATAGTCACATGCATCAGTATAAAGTTTAAAAGGCAAATTGAAATCAGGACAACGCAAAATCGGAGTGGTTGTTAAACATTGTTTCAAATCATCAAACGACTTCTGAACTTCCTCTGTCCAATTGAATAAACATTTCTTTTTCGTAAGATCAGCAAGCGGTTTTGAACGTCTTGCAAATTCAGGTATAAATCGTCTATAATATGAGGTTAGGCCAAGAAAACTTCTAACATCAGTTTTATTCAAAGGAACAGGAAATGAACTTACGGATTGAACTTTTTGTGGGTCCACAGCGACTCCTTCTTTCGAAACAATGTGTCCCAAAAACTTTACAGAATTCTTTAACCATTGACATTTCGAGGTCTTTAAAGTCAGCTTTGCTTTTGCTATCCTTCCCAAAACAAGATCAAGGCGTTTCAGGTGTTCTTCTTCGGTTGGTGCAAACACAATGATGTCATCCAAATAGACAAGGCAGTGAGTCCAGTGTAATCCAGACAGGACAAGATCCATCAATCTTTGAAAGGTTGCTGGGGCATTTGCGAGTCCAAACGGCATGACACAAAACTCATAATGGCCATTCTGAGTAACAAATGCGGTCTTCTCACGGTCTTCAGGTTTCACTGGAATTTGCCAAAATCCGGATTGGAGATCTAGTGTTGTAAACCAAGCAGCATTTCCCAAAGCATCCAGCGTTTCATCTATTCTGGGTAATGGATATGCGTCTTTCTTCGTTTCCGCGTTCAATCGACGATAATCCACGCAAAATCTGAATTCTCCATTCGGTTTTTCCAACAGGAGTACCGGGCTGCTCCAGGGGCTTGCTGAGGGCTGGATGATGTTTGAAACTAGCATCTTTTGAACTTCTTTAGCAATCTGTTCTCTCTTTGTCTCAGGAACACGATACGGTCTTTGTCTGATTGGTTGAGCTCCCTGAACATCGATTGGATGCTGGACGAGGTGAGTTTTTCCCAACTGGTCAGATCTCGGCCACACGTGATGTTTTCTTAAGACGCTGAGAAGTTCTGATTGCTGATCTTCTGAAAGATGACTGATTTTTAGGTCTTCTATGGGTACTTCTGCAATGTTTCCATCAGCTCGCTCTTCATGAACAGTATTCACTTCAGAAACGAATGGCTTTAGACTCATCACTTTTGTACCAGGCTGCAGAGAAAGCTTGCTACGAGTTGTGTTAGATAACTCTATCCAAACAGAATTATTAGAATCATCAGCTTTAGTAACCACGGGAGCAACAATGACACGCTCATCAGTTTTCACTAACTGCCTCTCCCCAAACAAAGCCAATCCACAATGATTCCCCAATAACTCTGCCCGAACACGAACAGGCACTCCAACAGGTAATTCTACAATAGACCTCAAAACAGCAAAACATTCAGACGGTAACGGCTCAAAATCAACACAAACATCATCAATCCTTAATATTTTCCTGCCATAATCAATAACAGCATGCTTACTTCTCAAAAAATCATCTCCCATCAACAAATCAAATTTGAAATCATCAATAACAACAACAGGCAAATCGAAATTCTTACCACCAATTTCAAGCCAGACTTTCGTTTCACCAACGACAGACAACTTCCTTCCGCCAGCTCCTACTAAACATAAACAAGATTCATCAAAATCATTTCCACAATTTATACTCTTCCAAAATCAAAATCAATTAACGTATACTTAGCGCCAGTGTCAACAAAATATCAGAAACAACATTATTAATTCTACCTTTAATCCACACTCCTTCCTTCGCCAATCTTGACACTAGCGAACAGTTCAAGTCAACGGGGATTTCTGAGTTCTCTGAAAAAGCTGGACTCCCCTTTCCCGCCTTTTCTGTTTCCAGACATCAAGGTTGTTGTGGGCTGGTCGTTGCTGGTTGCATCGAAGCTGCGTTTTCTTGAATTGGTTGTCCTCTCTGCTTCTGGGGCAATTTCTTTTAATGTGACCTGGCTGATTACATTCATAACACACCAAAGATCGGGTATTCGGTCTGTTACCTCGGAAATTCTGCTGTCTGAAGATCTGCTGTTGTGATGATTCGGCTGTTTTCACTGCAAGGTCTTGAACTGCCACGGTGAGATTCTTTATCGCCTGCCAGATTTCTTCATTGCTCCTCGTGCGATCCTCATTAAACTTCTGAATTGCTGCCATCACATCATCTGATATCTCGTTCACTTTTCCTCTTCTACCAACGGAATTCAGATACACTTCGCGTCTTTCTGCTGCCGTTACTGCTTCCTGAAATGTATGCGGACTTTTCTCCCAAACGGTCTCCTTTATCTCTGGCCTCAGTCCTTTTACGAAACTTTCACATGCGATTCGGTCTTTTCTTTCCGTGCTGTCTAGTCCATCGTGACCCTTTATGACCAAGCGATCAACTCTTTCTGAGAATTCCATCACAGATTCCCGGGATCCTTGCGTGATTTCTTGCAGCTTTTGTCTCGCCAAAAATTTCTTTTCTTCGGTGTTGAAGGTGTCTTCTAACAGATCTTTGAGCTGCTCCAAATCTCTTCTAGCTTCTTGTGGCATTCTCCAAAAATGTCTTGCTGCTCGTCCACTGAGATACGCAGGAATCATCTGAAGTTGCTGCTCGTCTGACCAATTGTTCGCTGCTGCAGCTATATCCCATTTCAACAGCCATTCTGTTATGTCCTCAGTCTCTTTTCCACTGAATTGCTGAATGTCTACGATGGTTCGTCTTGGTCTGGGTGCCGGTACTGGTCTTGCTGCTGGTGCTGGTTGTTCTGCTTCTCCAGGGCTGCATCTGCTTCGTTTCCTTGGTGTGCCATTTCTTTTACTGTGTCTTTTCGTAACCTTTTCTGGGCTCGAAGAAAGTTTAGTTTCTATCTTTTTTAAAAATTATCCTGCTCCTGTCACCAAAATTGTCACAGTCAATTTTCAGAAAAAAGACGAGACAATAGCAAGGTTTACAAAAGATATAATCACATAAACATATTGAAACAATACTTCAACACGAAGACATGCATAGGCCCTAATACTAACCTAAAATATCTACTAATCACATACCTTGATCTGAGCCCAAGAACAACTATGGAACAACTGACTAAGTAAAATAAAAGGGGCGTATTTATGTAAAACTGTGTCCAAAATTAATGTTACAAAGTATGCAATTTATCAAAACTAAAATAACTTGTTAACGTATGTAAATCTTTTACTACTGCGCTCCTAGGGTATATCTGTCCCCAAGTACCCCTAAATAGTGTGGGAAAATTCCTAAACACTATAAAACAGATAAAATACATAACTTGTAGACAACAAGGAAATTCTAAGTTTAACGGAGAAAATACTTTCCCACGGGAAAATAATGAATCTAACGAATAAGTAATAACTAAAGTAACTATACGCGAACAATTTAGAAACTTGACCACACCCAACCCAACGGGCCTAATCTAAGGGATCTGTGACATACCTCCCCCCTAAGATTAATTATTATCGAAGATAAAGTACCATATTAATCTTAATCATAAAGCAAAATATCAATCATAATTAAAAGCAGTTTATATTTTATTTAAACGTCCAAATGTTCATTTTCTTGCATTGAAGTCTTCTAGCAGTTTATCAGGAACAAACGCGGAATCGACCCATTGTGTATGCCCATCACAAAACTCAACAAAGTACCTTGTTACTAGTCTCTGACCTGGAAGTCTTGAACGCAACTTATCATGAACACGAGTGATTTCATCTGGATTTCCATCAATTTCATTAGCAAGTTTTATTTGTTCCATATTAACTCTTTTTATCTTTTTTTCATTCAATTTTAAATCAACATTGTTTCTTCCAATAATTTTTACAATTTCGAAAGGTCCTGTCCAAGGTTGATGAAATTTCTTAGAAGTATTCTTTTTAATAACAAAGTCACGTAACCATACCTTATCTCCAATATTTACATTGATTTCTTTTATATTCTTGTCATGATGCAGTTTTTGCCTTTTCTGTTCTTTTGAAACTAAGTCTTTAACGAGTTCGTATGCTTGCTGTCGTTCATTCTGCATGATTTTGACGTAATCTTCGGAATATATTCTAGTCGGAGGTCTCATATCTAATGGTGAATTCAGTTCTCTACCGAACATCAGGAAAGCAGGCGTTTGTTGAGTAACAGAGTGAGGAGTACTCCGATACGCAAAAGTAACTGCATCGAGATATTCGTCCCAAGTGGAGGGTTTTTTAGACGCATACATTTTCACCCCTTGAAACAAGGTTCCATTTAGATGTTCGTTTAGTCCATTAGATGAAGGTCGAAAAGCACAAGTGAATATTTTGTTTACTCCTAGCTGCTTACATAACGATTTAATCAATGCTGACGTAAACTGACTTCCTCTATCAGTTAGAAATTGTTCAGGAATACCATAAATATGAATAAATTCGATTATCTTACGTGCCACAGTCTCAGCTTCTGTATTTTCAACTGCATAAACAACAGGCCATCTCGTAAAATGATCAATCATGACTAAAGCGTAAACATTACCTCTGTCCGACTTTGGTAAAGGTCCAACAAAATCCATTGCCACTATTTCCATCGGTTTCTCTGTGACGATGTTCTTCAGTGGAGTCTTCGTAGCTGGTTTCGTGGATTTAAACTTGGCGCAATCAGAGCAGTGCTTCACATGTCGCTTGATATCGGTCTTCATTGTCGGCCAAAAGTAACTCTGCTGGATTTTTCTGTACATTCGAAAGAAACCAGGATGTGATGACATCGGGTTATCGTGAAATTTCACCAGCAATTGTCCAACCATCGTCTTTGGAACGACAAACTGATTTCTCGTCTTGCCAGCTTTCGATAAACATCTTCTAAACAAGCAATCATCTTCAAGGAAATATCGATCTTTTTCTTTTTCCATCTTCGCTGCTAGTTTCTGGTCTGAGGGCTTCGTGTTCTTCTTCAAGAATCTGATCCACGCACCAGTGTAGCTATCATCTGCTTGAACTTCACCATATTTATTTTCGGAAATTTCCATCACATTTGATTCTTCGGTTTCCGGGTATCTGGACAGTGTATCAGCGTTGCTGTGTAATCTACCAGGTCGATGAACAACTTCAAAGTCGAAGGCTTGAATTTCGCTAATCCATCGAGCAAATAAGTTGTTTGGAGCATTCATAGTTTTTAACCATTTCAAAGGTCTATGATCAGTTACAATGACAAAATGACGTCCATAAAGATAAGGGTAAAAATGTTTCAATGACCATACAATACCTAAGGCTTCTTTCTGCAAGACAGCGTACTTCTTTTCAGATGACTTTAAAAGACGACTAGCATATGCGATAACCACTTCTCCATCAGGTGCTTCTTGAGCCAACACAGCACCAATTCCATAGTCACATGCATCAGTATAAAGTTTAAAAGGCAAATTGAAATCAGGACAACGCAAAATCGGAGTGGTTGTTAAACATTGTTTCAAATCATCAAACGACTTCTGAACTTCCTCTGTCCAATTGAATAAACATTTCTTTTTCGTAAGATCAGCAAGCGGTTTTGAACGTCTTG
Source organism: Chrysaora quinquecirrha (assembly GCA_014526335.1). Lineage (NCBI taxonomy): Eukaryota > Metazoa > Cnidaria > Scyphozoa > Semaeostomeae > Pelagiidae > Chrysaora > Chrysaora quinquecirrha. Next base: position 46,720 of record JACTAT010000169.1, on the reverse strand, counting down.
CAAATTCAGGTATAAATCGTCTATAATATGAGGTTAGGCCAAGAAAACTTCTAACATCAGTTTTATTCAAAGGAACAGGAAATGAACTTACGGATTGAACTTTTTGTGGGTCCACAGCGACTCCTTCTTTCGAAACAATGTGTCCCAAAAACTTTACAGAATTCTTTAACCATTGACATTTCGAGGTCTTTAAAGTCAGCTTTGCTTTTGCCATCCTTCCCAAAACAAGATCAAGGCGTTTCAGGTGTTCTTCTTCGGTTGGTGCAAACACAATGATGTCATCCAAATAGACAAGGCAGTGAGTCCAGTGTAATCCAGACAGGACAAGATCCATCAATCTTTGAAAGGTTGCTGGGGCATTTGCGAGTCCAAACGGCATGACACAAAATTCATAATGGCCATTCTGAGTAACAAATGCGGTCTTCTCACGGTCTTCAGGTTTCACTGGAATTTGCCAAAATCCGGATTGGAGATCTAGTGTTGTAAACCAAGCAGCATTTCCCAAAGCATCCAGCGTTTCATCTATTCTGGGTAATGGATATGCGTCTTTCTTCGTTTCCGCGTTCAATCGACGATAATCCACGCAAAATCTGAATTCTCCATTCGGTTTTTCCAACAGGAGTACCGGGCTGCTCCAGGGGCTTGCTGAGGGCTGGATGATGTTTGAAACTAGCATCTTTTGAACTTCTTTAGCAATCTGTTCTCTCTTTGTCTCAGGAACACGATACGGTCTTTGTCTGATTGGTTGAGCTCCCTGAACATCGATTGGATGCTGGACGAGGTGAGTTTTTCCCAACTGGTCAGATCTCGGCCACACGTGATGTTTTCTTAAGACGCTGAGAAGTTCTGATTGCTGATCTTCTGAAAGATGACTGATTTTTAGGTCTTCTATGGGTACTTCTGCAATGTTTCCATCAGCTCGCTCTTCATGAACAGTATTCACTTCAGAAACGAATGGCTTTAGACTCATCACTTTTGTACCAGGCTGCAGAGAAAGCTTGCTACGAGTTGTGTTAGATAACTCTATCCAAACAGAATTATTAGAATCATCAGCTTTAGTAACCACGGGAGCAACAATGACACGCTCATCAGTTTTCACTAACTGCCTCTCCCCAAACAAAGCCAATCCACAATGATTCCCCAATAACTCTGCCCGAACACGAACAGGCACTCCAACAGGTAATTCTACAATAGACCTCAAAACAGCAAAACATTCAGACGGTAACGGCTCAAAATCAACACAAACATCATCAATCCTTAATATTTTCCCGCCATAATCAATAACAGCATGCTTACTTCTCAAAAATCATCTCCCATCAACAAATCAAATTTGAAATCATCAATAACAACAACAGGCAAATCGAAATTCTTACCACCAATTTCAAGCCAGACTTTCGTTTCACCAACGACAGACAACTTCCTTCCGCCAGCTCCTACTAAACATAAACAAGATTCATCAAAATCATTTCCACAATTTATACTCTTCCAAAATCAAAATCAATTAACGTATACTTAGCGCCAGTGTCAACAAAATATCAGAAACAACATTATTAATTCTACCTTTAATCCACACTCCTTCCTTCGCCAATCTTGACACTAGCGAACAGTTCAAGTCAACGGGGATTTCTGAGTTCTCTGAAAAAGCTGGACTCCCCTTTCCCGCCTTTTCTGTTTCCAGACATCAAGGTTGTTGTGGGCTGGTCGTTGCTGGTTGCATCGAAGCTGCGTTTTCTTGAATTGGTTGTCCTCTCTGCTTCTGGGGCAATTTCTTTTAATGTGACCTGGCTGATTACATTCATAACACACCAAAGATCGGGTATTCGGTCTGTTACCTCGGAAATTCTGCTGTCTGAAGATCTGCTGTTGTGATGATTCGGCTGTTTTCACTGCAAGGTCTTGAACTGCCACGGTGAGATTCTTTATCGCCTGCCAGATTTCTTCATTGCTCCTCGTGCGATCCTCATTAAACTTCTGAATTGCTGCCATCACATCATCTGATATCTCGTTCACTTTTCCTCTTCTACCAACGGAATTCAGATACACTTCGCGTCTTTCTGCTGCCGTTACTGCTTCCTGAAATGTATGCGGACTTTTCTCCCAAACGGTCTCCTTTATCTCTGGCCTCAGTCCTTTTACGAAACTTTCACATGCGATTCGGTCTTTTCTTTCCGTGCTGTCTAGTCCATCGTGACCCTTTATGACCAAGCGATCAACTCTTTCTGAGAATTCCATCACAGATTCCCGGGATCCTTGCGTGATTTCTTGCAGCTTTTGTCTCGCCAAAAATTTCTTTTCTTCGGTGTTGAAGGTGTCTTCTAACAGATCTTTGAGCTGCTCCAAATCTCTTCTAGCTTCTTGTGGCATTCTCCAAAAATGTCTTGCTGCTCGTCCACTGAGATACGCAGGAATCATCTGAAGTTGCTGCTCGTCTGACCAATTGTTCGCTGCTGCAGCTATATCCCATTTCAACAGCCATTCTGTTATGTCCTCAGTCTCTTTTCCACTGAATTGCTGAATGTCTACGATGGTTCGTCTTGGTCTGGGTGCCGGTACTGGTCTTGCTGCTGGTGCTGGTTGTTCTGCTTCTCCAGGGGCTGCATCTGCTTCGTTTCCTTGGTGTGCCATTTCTTTTACTGTGTCTTTTCGTAACCTTTTCTGGGCTCGAAGAAAGTTTAGTTTCTATCTTTTTTAAAATTATCCTGCTCCTGTCACCAAAATTGTCACAGTCAATTTTCAGAAAAAGACGAGACAATAGCAAGGTTTACAAAAGATATAATCACATAAACATATTGAAACAATACTTCAACACGAAGACATGCATAGGCCCTAATACTAACCTAAAATATCTTCTAATCACATACCTTGATCTGAGCCCAAGAACAACTATGGAACAACTGACTAAGTAAAATAAAAGGGGCGTATTTATGTAAAACTGTGTCCAAAATTAATGTTACAAAGTATGCAATTTATCAAAACTAAAATAACTTGTTAACGTATGTAAATCTTTTACTACTGCGCTCCTAGGGTTTATCTGTCCCCAAGTGCCCCTAAATAGTGTGGGAAAATTCCTAAACACTATAAAACAGATAAAATACATAACTTGTAGACAACAAGGAAATTCTAAGTTTAAAGGAGAAAATACTTTCCCACGGGAAAATAATGAATCTAACGAATAAGCATTAACTAAAGTAACTATACGCGAACAATCTAGAAACTTGACCACACCCAACCCAACGGGCCTAATCTAAGGGATCTGTGACATTTGACTCTTCCACTTGTTGAATGGTACCTTCGGGTTGTTCTTGTTTTGAGTCTTTTAGGCAGATTTAGGTATGGTGTTTCTTGTTGCATTTGCGGCATCTGCCCTGGTTTGCGCATAATTTAACGTTATGTCCTTGCTTGAGACAATTGAAGCAACGTTTTGAGCTTACCAAGATCTTCTTGCGTTCTTTTGGATCCTTTACCTCTTGACATTGATTTGAAAAATGTGCCTTTTTGCAAAAGCAACATTCCTTGCTGTTGTTGCTGTCTCCTTTGGCTACAAAAGACTTAGTTGTACCGCCAAGTGGACTGGTGCGTTGTTTTGAAACTTGCCTTTTATTTTCAGAAGATATTTTTTCACTCATTTCTCTGGCTTCTATTTCTCGTCTGATAATGTCCATTATGTCTTGTATTTTCCAGATATTTTCGGATGTCTTTCGAGCCACTTGTAAGGATATCTCTGGTGGCATTCTTGACATTATGACAGGAATCAGTAAGCTGCCATACTGTTGAGAGGATATTCCAAGTGACTCCAGACCTCTAACATGAACATTTATGTTGTCGAAGATATTCCTTAGTTGTATGATATTTTCGTTCGGATGATTTTGCAAGCTGAGTAACTCTTGCATGTGCGCACTCACAATTTGCTGACTTTTTCCAAATCTGTCCTTCAACGTGTCTTTGGCATGTTGATAGTATTCAGCTACAAGTTCTAAGCCTTCTATAGCTTTGAAGGCTGATCCTTCTAGAGAGTTGATGAGATAATTAAGCTTATTTACCTCTGATATCGTTTCATTTTCATCGATTGCACACTTAAAACTTTGCCAAAAGGACTGGTATTTGGTTATATCACCACTGAATTTTGGTAAGCAAATTTTCGGTAGCTTGACACCTGTGTGTATGTTTGAATTAGAACTTCGAGTAGGACTTGGATTGAACCGAAATGGGCCAAATGGCCTTGCTGATGGTGATAAGTTACTTACGATTGGTGTAGCTCGAATTTCTTGCGGTTGTGTTTCGTTGTCTTCATGCATTAGAAAGTCTTGAACTTCTCTTGTTGTAGATGTCTGAACAGTTTGCCTTTCATTGTTTTTGAATGCATTTATTCTTGCTAATGCTTCGTCTATTTGAGAACTGATTTCGGTTGAGTCTTGTATTTCTTGATCGATTTCGGTTAATTCACATTTGTTAAGAATTTCTTCGTCGAGTTTTTGCAAGTGTAGCGTTTCTTCAACGGCGGGTTCGGCAGGTATAGCCATAAACAGAAACACCAAGAGAGAAAGAGACTTCTGTGCTTTCTTCAGACTTATTTCAGAACTGAACTATATTTTATATTTCTTGATTTTAAACACAAATTCTGATTTACATCAATCAACACATTTTACAGTAAACAGGACATTACAGAGACAGCAATCACAGTGTTACTAACATTACACCTTTACAGTACAACATTGACAGGAAACAATCCACACATACATGTACATGTTAATTTTTACAGAAATCACAAGTCACGCATATTACACAAGAGAGCTTGTTTCTCGCGAAGGGTCTTTGAGATTGAATCCATTCGGTTTAAACCGTCTGAGTCTAGATTAGCTACTTGCAGTCTTATAAAGAAAAATCTTGTCATCTGCTTCTTTTGTGAGTTTGGTAACAAGTAGTGATTATCCACCACAGTACGCAAAAACTACCACCACAGTACGCAGATAATACCACCACAGTAGTGATTATCCACCACAGTACTCCAAAACTGCCACCACCGCAAGCATAGTAAACCACCACAAGTAGTGATTATCCACCACAGTAAGCCAAAACTGCCACCACCGCAGGCATAGTAAACCACCACAAGTAGTGATTATCCACCACAGTAAGCCAAAACTGCCACCACCGCAAGCATAGTAAACCACCACAAGTAGTGATTATCCACCACAGTACGCAGAAACTACCACCACAGTACGCAAATAGTACCACCACAGTAGTGATTATCCACCACAGTAGTGATTATAGATTCGCTAGCGTGTGAATAATCGTGACAAAAGCTTTACTCAAAACCTTGAAATTCAATATAAGCTATGATCTTTGACATTTGGCATAATCTTCCAAACACAATACACGAATCATTGCAAAGCTAAAGCTATTTTTAAATCAAGCAATATATTTTATCCTGATTACATAATCTTAACATCTGATAATATTCAATACGAGGCTTCTGAGTTCTCAACAAACGGTATATTTATTGGAAGCGTGCGATTGTGTCTTATCTCTTAACTTCACGCTCAAATTCAATACTACAATACTGTTGTGAACAAAAAAGGCTTTCCCAATTCCAGCGATGTAAAAGGCTTTTCCAATTCCAGCTATGTAAAAGCTTTTTATGTCAACAAAGGTCCCAAGACGAAATTAGAATTTTAAGAGTTAAGAATGAAATTTCAAAGAACATGAGAGTTGTTGGTGATTTTCCAAGTATTCTCTGCCCCTTTATAGATGATTCCAGGCGAATTGGACATTTACCTTATCGGCCCTTTTACGCCGGCCCTAAATGGCGTTAATTTTAGCCTAGAGGCGTTATAAGGGCCGGCGTTAAAAGGGCCGGCGTTAAAAGGGCCAAAATTTGGAATTTTTCTCAAAAAGCGGCGTTAATTTCCAAGCACCTATTTTTGCTACCACGCACTATATTTTAGGAATTTTCATAAACAGCATGAAAACAAAGCCATCTTAGCAAAAATGGAAACTTTCATCAATAAGCAAGTTCAAAAGATGGCAGAGAAATTTGATTTTGAACAGCAGCGATTGATAGGAGGGGAAAGTAGGGAAGAATAGGAAGATTAAATAGACGAAGATTCAATCGAAGTGAAGTTCGATGATGAAGAAAACGTAGATAGCAGTGAGACAATCGTAATTGACTAACATGAATTATATTCAAGGTAATAAAAAGTAATAAAAGACGCAGCAGTGCGTAAAAATGTATTGTTGTTTTTTCCTTGTTCTTCGAGTGGCGTAAAACACGGCCCTAAATGGCGTTAAAGCACATTTTAAGGCTGGCGGAATTAGGGCCGGCGTTAAATTATGGCCGGCGTAAAAGGGCCGATAAGGTACGTGTTATTAGAGTGCGTAAGTTCGACTTGTAAACAGCTTCAGACGACAAGAAAACAAGTTTCACGGCAATTTCAGCAGTAAAAACTTCTATTCAAATAACAACATATGAATGATTCTTACTTAGGCGGCAATTTAACAATTCCTCACAACTTCTGCTATCGACTTACTAACTAAGAAATTGGCAAGAACCTCAATATATCATCAGCAAAACAATAGTACGTCACACCCACAGTGTTAATGACACAACCAGCTTTATCGTCCGCAAATAAAGTTTATCCATCTATCTATCTGCCCGCCTGTCTATTTATCTATCTAACCTTACAATTTTCTTAGAGTTTTGTTATTGTTGTTTACAGAGTAGACCATGTATCTTAGGATATTGTGCTGAAAAAAAAAACATCATTTAAAACATTTAAATCATTTTTAAGTGACACCAGATGTAAAAAGTCTTTGATACTGTCTTTCTTCATCATGGAAACAAACACAGACACAGCACAGGCCTGATCGGCGTGGCGCGGGCATTAGGTACTACACATTTATAACACGAAAGTCCCACTTTATTGGGCCATCTCGAAAATAGTAAACGGGGAACGGAGAATGGGGAACGGGGAAAAGGAAACGGGGAATGGGGAACGGGAAATGGGGAACGGGGAATGGGAAACGAGGAATGGAAAATGGGGAATTGCGAATTTGAAATAGATTCTTATTATACTAGCGTATTCTGCTGCGAGAGTTGTTAGATTTAGATTTATACTCACTGTTTATTTTACCGTGGTGACTGTAAAGGCACAGGTTTGTTCGAGACCAGTCTAAGAATGCTAAATCCTCCTTAATATTGGGAAATATGGAGAGGCGGAAAAAATAGATGCTAGGAGAAGCTAGATGAACTAGATGAAGAAACACTGGTTGTTTATTTTTGATTCAGGGTGTTTTGATGCAAAAGATTAAAATTGTTGCTTCTTGTAGGCTTCTGATTCCCAGCTCCACAGTGAAAATCAAAGGGAAAAATCACAAAACTTACAGCAAAACTTTCGTTACAAAAACACTTGTATATATAGCAGCACTTTCATATAGCAAACATAGTTACTTAAGCTCAACAAATTAGTTGACGAGCAGCAAACAAAGCAAAAATACATTCTTTTGGTGAATGTCAAAAGGCCAGATCTAGGCCCATGTCTTTCTTTCAGGATGGATATTGCTCTCGAGGAAGCAAGTCTCTCTAGCAAAATACATTTTCATAAAGCGATGAAATGACTTGCTTGCTTACATTGTAGACGTCCCTAAGTAACCATAGACGTAAAGGATAACTATTTACAATTCGTTCTTAAAATGTGGTAAAATTCTAACAGGTAATGTGCTCTCTTTAGCATCTTGTTTTAAAAAATCCTTGTTTTAAATACAATATGCTCTGTAAGATGTTGCAAGTCTGTAATAATAATAAATGAACCCCAGATGATCAAACAACTGACGTCTGCAGTTTAGAGTTTGTGGTATATACTGCTGACGGCCGTGTTGACTACCAATACATTCTACTTTCGTGAGAGGGTTGGGTTGTTATCGGTCACAACCCCCACCCACCCCAAAACTCTTTTCATTTTAAAATTCTGTATTTTATGCATTAATTATATCAATTATCCTTGTAATTGATAGCAAGGTTTTGATAGTATTTTGTGATATGAAATAAAAAGAAACATTTCGGTCACAGGCAAAATCGATTGTTCATAATTTGCGTTAAAGACATGTGTTGTTAATAATTTCACCAGCCGCCCCATTCTCAAATGCAAGACGCGTTTCGCTCTTATTGTAGACTTGCCCCAAGTCTATTTCTTGATTTCCTTCTCCTAGGATCCACGATTCCATGTCAGAACAAAGGAGAGTGCCTGAGAAGTCTACTCTTATTGAAGCTCATCAGTGACATGTGTGAGAATCGAACCGGGGTTTATTGCGTGAGAAGAACAAGTGCTAATCACACGACCACCGGAGCTTTTAAAAAGTACAAAAAGAAAGGAGGATGAAAATGAAAACGTGGTGTTTGTTTTTTTTTTCATATTTGTTTGGAGGGTTGAAAATGCGTTGCATAGAAACATTTTCATGCAAAATCATGAACAACAGGCCAGAATCGATGGTGTCCGAATTTATTTAGACAAATCAAGAAATTTCCGTAAGTTGCCCAGACGAAACACACTAAATATGTGATGGAAATGATCATACCATTGCTTAAGATTTTTATTTAAATTCAAAACGTACAATCATAGATGCAATAAAAATATACTTGTTCGCCTATATGCAAAAGTTGAGTCCTCCCACATCGCTGGCATACCGTACAGTACACACTTTTATGTCGAAAAATAATATAGAAGAAATAAAAGAATATACACACTATTTTATGAGAATATTGAGGCTCGAAATTATGGAAATTTAAGAATTAATAAAAATAGTAGCCATCAAAGTTTTGATCTTTTATGTATCCGAGTTCGTTTAGCTAACACAGAAGAACTGGACTTTGGCCCTGTGGGTTTGAAGTGGTGTACCTTTACCTCTTGATTTATGAAATACTCTTCACATAATAGATTTAGGCATTCACATAACAAAACAAGCAAAAAGTTTGGCCAAGACGGTGAGGGCGATTTTTAATTATTTTTTGTTCCCCAAGGGATAGCCCCGAATAACATCGCCCCCCCTAAATTCATGGGCCAGCAAAGCACTTACTTTTTCTTACTAAAGTGTCAATTTCTAAGTAAAAGTGGATTTTTAATTTTCCAGCTAGGCCAGAAACTTTGTCTGATCAAAAAAATAGGAACCAGCTGTGAGAAAATGCTTATATTCCCACTCCCAGAGTTTCCAAGTGGAGATGAAAGCCGCCATTCGGTCGGTTCCTCTTGTGATGCTGTTTGCAAGAACACATTAGGCATAGGCAAGGCTATTAGCCGGAACCAGGGGAATTGGAAATGGATTGAATCTTGGGTTGCCAATTGGCTACACGAGTAGGTAAAGGGGTAAGCTACTCTTATTGCTCTATTATCTTTTTTGTTTCTTTCTATGATGTAGAATAGCACAGCATAGATTTTTTGAGCTAAAAATTGAAAAATTAAGAATATTTAGACTAGGTTAAGCGAAAATTAAGGTATTTTGATAAAAAATGGTTGTGTAAAGTCAAGCTAGATTTGTTATGCTGTTCTTTCACCATGGAATGGGACAGTTTTCTTCTTGTATTAATTGTCCATTAGAAGATCATCAATAACAGAACAGAATTCTTTTTTATTTGTAAGATTTATAAGAAATTGGTGCGGCTCATTCTTGAGAATACGATGCACGATTTCATAATGCCTTCCCTGTGTTGCATTGCATCTATCATCCCATAACCAGTTGAAAGATTCAAACTGAAAAAGACTATCTTGAATGGCTGTTTCTTTGAATCTTGAACATTTCTCAGGGCAGGTCTTGAATCCAAAAGAGTGGCATAAGCCTTCTCGCAGGAAATAATTTAATCTTTCCCGAGATGGTTGTACCGCATCATAGTAGACTCCCTTGTATCTAAGATATTTTGCATGCACGGATGCTCTAGGAATTGGAATTTTTTCATCGCTTCCAACTTGGTTATGAAAATATTGTGGATCAACCATTGCAGGAATTCCTTGTTGTCCATTCCATTTTCCATCCGGTACCATTTGCAAGTGCCATGCATATTCGTCTCTATGATGATACCAAATGTAATTACACATGATACTAAAGTGGCAGTAACATTCATGAAATACATTAACTTTTGATGGAGCTTCTTTGAAAACGTCAATAAATGATTTCAAATGTAATCTTTCCACATATTTCCTCATTTCTACAATATGAGCAACTTTAAATGTAATAGGGAAGTAAGCCATACATTGTATTACTTGTTTAACTCTCAAAATGTATGCTGCAGTTTGAATCCAGCAAGGATATTGTGGCATTCCGATTTTACCAATGACTATTGGTTTCCCATTTTCAAAAAGGACATCATCTGTAAAAGCTGTTACGAAAACCGTGTCCGCATCAACAAATCCAACATATTCTTTGGTTGAGCATGAATCAGCATGCAACATATCTAGATACATTCTAGCTTTACCCCATCCATGATCAGCATTGTCAGCGACGGGATCCATATAACATACTTTTGTTTTGATTTCTGGATGTGATTCTACAAATTTTTCTCCGTATTCATGGTCTTCACTTTTCTCATTATCAAGAACAAGAACCATGTCAAGGTATTTTTTTAGAAAGAACATTTTCATGCTTCTCAATAACCATCTTTCAGCTTGGTCTATAAACTTCTTGGTGCTTGTCATTCGAAGATATAGTTGAATATTGCTCTCATTTTCTGAACCGATTTTGTCATAACTGAACGCTTTGACTTGAATTTCTTCGTTCGTAGCTGCTCCTCTATTAAAACTCACATACTCAAAAAGAAATCGAGATGTTCCAATGAACAACAAGCAAATAAAACAAAAACTTTTACCGTCCATTTTCTGCGACAATCGGCAAAATATTGTTGAAAACGTTTCTATGCCTGTGCCTTTCTCGTTTCTCTTCTTTCAAACAAACAGAGAAAGATTTGATCTATAATTCTGCAAGTGCGCATGACCTTTGACCTCTCGGTTCTACAGAAGAACCTTTGCTCATCGAAGAAGTACTGATGCTCGTAACCCCGCAGAATTCACATTGGACACTTGTTTGAGTGCCCCCCCCCCCCCATCTATTCACAAGAGGAACTTTTTCGAATGAGCAATTCGTATCGAATCCTTGAATGAAGGCCTCCCGTTGACAATTTAACGTTCGGTAGATTGTATTAAAGGCATTTAATAAGAAGATATGTACCTCTAATTAAGAATGCAGAGAGAAGCATATAAGTGAAAACGTGGTGTTTGTTTTGCTTTCATATTTTCTTTGGAGAGCTGTCGTTGCGTAGAAACGTTTACTATTGATAGCCTCAGTCCCATGCTGATGTCTGTTTCCATTGCCAGATGGCCTAGGCCATGATATGCATCAATGCATGATACTAAATATGTAATAAAATCGCTAGAGGTTTACAGGTTTGACTTTATAGTTCTGCGGTGATGTAAAACAGAAGATTTCCCAAAATTTCGTAAAAAAGAAAATCTATTGAAGGGCTCAGTACCTTAAAAGGAAAATTTATACCTTAAAAGGAAAATCTCTCTCATGTCGCTAAATCTATTTTGAAACTGCGAACCAAAAACAATATTTGGAATATTTACAAGAAATATCACGACAGGAAAGGAAAATATTTACAATTACAAAGTCCACCCGAAGTCAAAAGTGTCCATTTTAATCTTGTTCGTCAGAAAATTTTTACATGACTTCTTAACGACGGAGAATCTTTTAGTGCACTGGGCAATGAGTTCCACGCTTTGGCACCGTAATGCTGAAATGTCTTATTAAAATTTTTCTCGGTTGTTCCTCTCAGCTAAGGGAGGGAAAGGCAGCTATGAGAAGGATGCTTGTAAATAAAGGCTTCTGATTGGTCAATATGATAAATATAAACAATGTATACCCATAGATTCCACGAAAGTAGAAAGGTTGGGTTAGAATTAAATATATCTGATTAATACTACTCGACTGTGTAAAGGGTAAGGTGTGAATTAAAATATAAAGAGCAAAATAATAAGGAAAAGAGTACATTATTAGACCAATGCCAGATTCGAGTGTCCCATTTTGTATTCATTCTCAGTTTTCCCGACATATTGGAGTTTTTTATCCAGTACTATCTATTATTGATACTCTATGCCAATCAAGGATGCACTTGATTTTCGTAGAATTTAGTTTTCAGCTTTCAGTGTCAATGTCTACAATTCCCTTCGATTTTATTGCGCAAATGTGTACCATTCCGTTTATTGTAGAAGTCTATGAGTATACATACTAGGTGTGGAGGAGAATGGCTCATCAGCTAACCACCCAGGAGGGCAGGAAATTTCGGGGTTTTTCTTCCCCTTCTCAAATCAGACGGACATGCTTTATGCTCATGTATGATTAAGCTTCTTCGTGAACTTTATCATGATGTATCACTTCCATCTCCCCTCTCTCCTTTATACAGACTTAAAGAATTAAAATGATTGAAGAATCTAGAATCACATTATATGTCGAAAGTTGGTTACTCCACAGAGTACCCTGGGTAACAGAGCCTTGAAGGGTCAAAGGGAGAAGAAAAAATACCTATAACCCTTAACCTCCTTCTAACCCGTAGAGGCTCTGGTGGGTTCCAGGGTATCCACTGAAGCAAAGCGACCAACATCGGCGCCCGCGGACAAATGGGGGACAGGCGTGGCCGTTGTGCCCCCTCAGGGGGTGGTCCGTATGTCCTTTAGTGACTTGCACCAAATTATTGAACTTCATGTTAGCTTTTTGTTATACATGACAGGGGCGGATCCAGCCCTAAATCTGACTGGTGCTCAAAAACAAAAGGGTGTGGCCGATGGGCGTGGTCAGTTGGGTATAATGGGCGTGGCCGAGGGGCGTTGTATTAAAGTTGTTGATTTTTGTGAACGACTAAATAAACAAATCGTTTCCGAGGAAGAAAGAGGAACTCGAATGTTTATTGTTGGGAATTCAATAGATAGCTATTACAGTTCGTCTTCCTGTACATGCAGAACGGAAAAAAATTAAGCTTGGCCTAATTCAAACAGAAGATTTTGCGTTATCAAAGCTCCCTGAGAAGGCTAACACAGACAAGAAGAGCATTGCCTGACATGATTAGAATTTTAACATAACTAACAAAATCTACTCTTTTAATTAGGCCTAACCTAAAATTTCTGTCCGTTCTGTATGTACACGAAGACGAATTTCCAACATAATCATTCGAGTTCTTCTTTTTTCCTCGTAAACGATTTCGACTCGACTTGTGTGAGACATTCACCATCACCAACTTCTACAGGTTGATGGCAACTGTTGTGTTGGCAGAAATTCTCTTTTCTTCCGCAATGTCACTGAGATAGCAGGGAATGACGTTGCATTCGAGTGACGTTGAGCACCAGTGAGCCCTGCATTTTGATTGGTTGATTTACCTGAGCACCAGTGGAAGTGACGTTGAGCACCAGTGGAAGTTCATTTTACTACTATAAAAATGCGGGTCACTGGTGCTCAAGGTTTCAATGACGTATCTCTGTACAAATCAATTCTGTTTTTTCTTGTCATTCTGGCAAAAATGGTCTGCGTTTTTCCGGAATACATTCAAAGTAAACACGTCATTAACTCATTGATAGCGAGACCTTATTTCTATGCGTGAGACAGACGGTGATTCGTTGATGGAATACAAAGAAAATTTAGGCCAATTATGTCAACAAAGAGGAATCAAAGAGGCATGATAAATGCTTTCTTGCTCGAAAAGAACATTTCAACCAATGAAAATCAGCTGATATCAACAGCAAAAGGAAATACTTTAAAAATCTAACTGGTGCTTGAGCACCGGTCGCACCAGTCTGGATCCGCCCCTGCATGAAATTTTCGTCAAAATTTAATATTTCTTTCTTTATAAAGAGGGTCTTTTAGATGAAATAAGCGTTATACGTGTATACTTACTGCATATAGGTAGCTATTATGAGTACGTATTTAACTGTTATAAGTCTATACCTAGTTTGCTATTTTTTTTTGTTAATACAGCATGTTTGTCTTCAATAACATTAACTCAGCCAATGAATATAATGACCTTAACTATATTACACAGATGAAGCAGATCAAAGATTACAAAAATGAGATATGGAAGATGGGGAAGATTACGAAACTTACATGCGTGCCTACAATTATGTGCCCCTTGGTCGTGAGTAGACTTACTACACGAGTCGTAGTCTTCGCTATTGAATTGAATTGCTGGACGCTCAAACTAACTGAAGCGAACAACAACAACATCAATTCAATTCAATGTGAGCGAAAGTAAGGGACTTGGGACAAGTCTAGTGGAAGGGTATCATCAGTACAGTTGAGGGATATCATCAGTACAGTGGAGGGATATCATCAGTACAGTGGAGGATATTCAGTACAGTTTAAGGATATCATCAGTACAGCGGAGGAATATCAACAGTACAGTGGAGGAATATCAACAGTACAGTGGAGGGATATCATCAGTACAGTGGAGGAATATCATCGGTACAGTGGAGGGATATCACAAGTACAGTGGAGGATATTCAGTAGCTACCATGGAGGGATATCATCAGTACAGTACAGTTAGTACTGAAAACCTTCCACCGTATTGATGATATCCCCCCACTGGTGGAGGATATTCAGTAGCTACCATGGAGGGACATCATCAGTACAGTACAGTTAGTACTGAAAACCTTCCACTGTATTGATGATGTCCCCCCACTGTACTGAATATCCTCCACTGTACTGCACACCCTCCACTGTACTGCACATACATTACCCGGGGTGACTTTCACTTTATCAATTTGTTAAACTTTCGACTTTATGCCTCTGAAAGCAGTTCTGTAGTAACAAGTTCTAACACGTTTATCCATCAGTCAATCACATCATCTAGACTGTTGCCTAAGCCTCGATTAGATATTTAATTGAACCCCAGAAATCAAATGCATCCATTGCTTTTTTGGCCTGGCCAAACGATCAAATATTGTTGGTCCAACATTTCAAATTTGCTTTACACTAAATTTTTTTAAATGATGCGCCGTTATTTGCAAAAAAATGGAAGTCAAAGGCATATCCAGGACTCTCGGGGATTTTTTTGA
The DNA here is from genome assembly GCA_014526335.1 of Chrysaora quinquecirrha. Lineage (NCBI taxonomy): Eukaryota > Metazoa > Cnidaria > Scyphozoa > Semaeostomeae > Pelagiidae > Chrysaora > Chrysaora quinquecirrha. The sequence goes on along the minus strand of JACTAT010000169.1, from coordinate 31,643 downwards.
CCACGCCCTTTCAAATATCGCAAATTTGAAGAAACGCCCTTTTTGCAAAATTTTTCCCTACTATTTGATCTATGTTAACTATCCCCTGAATTTATGTTTGAAAATTTGGAGCGTGTGGACCCCCTATTCTCCCCCTTAAGGCCACTGATGGAAGCAGAAGCAACGTAGATTTCCGTATACAGTATCCTTGGTTTCGCTACCTTTACTTCGAGTGGCAACAATAGCATGTGCTTTACTGCCTTGGAGTCCATGGTTTTCATGGTCTCATTTTAATATTACCATAACTACATATGTTGGAAATTATCATCATTGGTCGTGGATCTTGAATTTATATCCCGTGGCGGGGGATACTTAAATACTGGAGGTGCCGCTCATATGGGTGGGTTGATGGGTTGGTATTTTAGGATTTTCTTACCAATAGGTCCCATTATGAATTACTGCAAAGTGGCTGACAACCTTTCTACTTTGCATTTTGCTTTCGAAACGATGACTTAGCAGCAACAACAGAGCTCAGTCATATTGATTGCAAAGGATCGCGGTCAGATTCGATTTTGCGAGACTTTGTGTGCATTTTTGCATTTTAAAAGTGTTTTAAAACCAATTTTAAATTCATACACGTGGTCGTGAAATGTCCCTATATTCATGCAGATGGGTCGAAAATTCTTGAAAATTCTATCATACAAATGGGTCCTTTTGTCAAAGTCCAGATTCAGGTCTAACCATGGTCTTACTGGAGTACCCCCCCCCCCCCTCCGGGATTTATATGCGACAAAATCCGATCTACGAAAACCAGACTAAGTCGCGCTTCCAATTTTATTCCATATTTCGTAGATATTTGGAAACATAGATGTTCGTTGGAAAGACAGAATCATAGGATGCGAACAAAAAGGATTGCCGTAAGCTGCTGGCAGCATAAAAGTTAAAAAAACTCTACTTTCGTTTCGTTACCGCGGGTAGGCTGAGGCGACGTGATTCAGTTACAGAAATATGGCCAGCGCCAAGCCACAGGCATCTGACTGTACTAAATACCTTAACTGCACGATTTCTTCCACCGCTGTCCTATCTTTGATATCCAAGGTAGAAAATTGGATCCACGTCACATACGACTGTCAGATTGTTGCTTACGCTTTCTACTTTATTCCTTCTCTGGTGAAACGTAACGTAAAATAATATGATTGCTCCAATAATCAACGGAATACCAGCAAAATAGAACATTGGTCTGCTAGTTGTCATCCCATCAATGAAGTAGCCTGAAATAAAATGCCAATCTATAAATGATTTATTAATAAGGCCCCGTTTACACTATACCGGGTAGCTATCGGAGCTCCGCGCCTCGCCTTAAAGGCCCTAAAGCCATATCGGATAGGGCAAGTGTTTACATTATACCGGATAGCTATCGTTGCATCTTGATTTCCATATCGGATAGACCCATTAAACCCCCCTTTACACTATGCTGGTATGAGATGAATATGGTACGAAACTGTACCGTTTTGATATGAATACGGTACGAAATGAATACGATACGCTAACCAGCTTCATATGAAAATGGCTCTGAAAGCTATCCGGTATAGTGTAAACGGGGCCTAAATATAGAATGAAGCTCATTTTAAAATGAAACTATCAACCATAATTTTAACTTTAGCGAGGAAACAGCATAGCATAACTCGACAAAATGATCTGATGACGTAATTCATGAGATTCCTCCATAAATGAAACCCCAGTACATTAATACGTATCCTCCACATTACAAGAAGAAAGCCCAACTCAATGCCGTCCCTTCAATGTCCTCCACAGTTATCCTCAATGTACTTACGCTATACTCTCTACACTACACAAAGAGAAGATAGCCCTTTCATCAAAACAAAGGTAGCCCTCTACACATTTCTCAAAGATAGCCCCCCCCCCCCACATTACTGGACACCCCTCATGTTATTCCCGTTTACGTTTCTCACTAGATCCCTCTCAACATTTCTCAAACATCGCTCAATGCATTTTTGAATATCTGCTACTTCACTCAAAGATTGCCGTCTACCCTCTCGGCAACCCTTAATACCTTAAAGATAGCAGTAAGTAGTTCATACTGTCTATGGTGATGTCAATGGGCTTACATTACTCAAAGATAGCTCTACTGCACCATCACAGACTCGCGTTCTGCAAATCAAAAAAGGTTTGCAATTCCATTTTGAAGAGTAAAGAACTGTCCACGTGGGAATCGTGCATGGTGGGAATTATCCTAAGCTGGGAATAATCGAGAAATAAAGGAAACTCACCAGTCACGGGTGGGCCTAACATGTATGTAAAACCATGCATAAAATACGACGTTCCAAAGGCACGGCAAACGTCTGAAGGTTCCACAATCTCCATTATACCAACAACTGATATCCCTAAGATTGATGCGTCCATAAAACCATAAGTAACAGTGAAAAACACCAATGATAAATAAGATGAGCCCAGAGAACATAGAATAGCTGTCAGTCCAGATATGAATATTCCTGATTGATATAAAGCAATCTTGTTCACTCCTTTTATATCAGCAATGTATCCAAATATGATTTTACCAGCAACAGCTGAACAACCAAGATATATATACAACTGAGCAACTTTGTTGTGACTTATTCCAAGTTCTCTTGCATACCTCACCTGAAATCAAAATTTATTTTGTTTTATCTTGCCCAGTGTGCATGCAGACTCAACTGGATGCTTATAGCCAAAAAAGTTGAGTTGAATTAAATTTCAAAGTTTATCTTCAAGACGAAAGAGGTGGAAGACTGTGCTTGAGTCGTTAGTTTCCGCTCCTCCACCACTCCGACACCCCCGCTACAACTACCAGCTTGAGCGATCTCATTTTAGTGTTAGCCTCGGTCTCATGAGCGATAACTGGGACTCAGGTAATAAGTATAGTGGAAGACTATGGTCGATAGCTGTATCAAGACTTCTCCTTTCCTACTCTGCAACAGTATGAGCATTCCACACGAATGTTCCTTAATGCAGTATGAGTCGGTCTAATTTCAAATACTGTAAACTCCCGATAACTCGAACCTTTCCCTAAAGCTTGAGTTATCGAGAGCCCCGATAACTCGAACACTCGATAACTCGAACCATTTTATTGGCCCCTTGAAGGTTCGCGTTATTGGGAGTTTTTTATGTACACAACAATAACAGTATGAGTATGAGTATGAGTCGGTCTAATTTCAAATACTGTAAACTCCCGATAACTCGAACCTTTCCCTAAAGCTTGAGTTATCGAGAGCCCCGATAACTCGAACACTCGACAATTCGAACCATTTTATTGGCCCCTTGAAGGTTCGCGTTATTGAGAGTTTTTTTATGTACACAACAATAACAGCAACAGAAAATTTTAAGACCAAAAAAGATTATAAGATGATTCTATACAAGGTTCTATGCATGAATTGTATATATCTATTCTTCAACGATAAGTTGTCTTGACGAAAAAAAGTTATTAGTCCGATTCAGATATTTGTGGTATTGTGAAAAAGTTAGAGTTATCAAGAGAAAATAGCTGGGAGGGAATTGCAAAGTGATTGCAAAAGGAGTCGAGTTCTTCAATTCTTCGAGGGTTCGAGTTATCGGGGTATTTCTATACGAAAGAATTGCGCAAGGTTCAAGGGGAATACAAGATTGCGTGCCATACATGCCAAAGTGCCAAAGTGCTGTTTTTTTGCGTGCAAACGTGCTAAAGCTGTGTATACGTACCAACGTGTCATTTCTCCTTACGTGCCAATGTGTCAAAGCTTTGTACGTGCTAACGTGCCAACGTGTCATGTTTTTTACGTGCCAAAGTGCCAAGGCTTTGTACATGCCCAAAGTCCCATATTTTCTTGCGGTATTTTATTGTAGTTTTCGGAAAAGGCACAATATGCTACTGTTCAAAACAATGGAAAGTCGAGAGACTGGGGTTTTGCTACTAGTCAGCATGGTAAAGGCAAATCAACGTCTTCCTCTTATAAACGCTCTCCTATAAAAGTATCAATTAAACAAGGCAAACGAAAATATGACACGTAGGCACGTTGGCACGTATAAAGCTTTGGCACGAAGGCATGTAAGAAAGTTTGGCACGTTTGCACGTTGGTACACACAAAGTTTTGGCATGCTGGCACCAGTGGCGTAACGGAGCAGTGTGGGGCCTTTAAACAAAGTAGTGGTTTGGGGCCCCTATTTTTTCAATTACGTTTACACGAGTTTGCACACCAAGGTTGCCTTTAAATGCAAATTTTATCAAATTTGTTTTACAATATTAAAAAAAAAACAACAAAACTAACATCAACAAAACAATTATCAAGATACAAAGTTATTTGAATACTTTACGTAAAGAGATCTAATTCCAGTCCTACAAGCCAATTCTTTGATGTCTTCGAGCACGGACATTTGGGAATCGTTTGATAAGTTCAGACTTCTATACACAGCATTACGAGGTTTATCGAGTCTTTCTTGGCATATTTTTCACCTCAAGTATGTTTTAATTAATTCAAAACTTTTCGAAACGCTTATCCAAAAGTTTATTTTACAAAATTTTGCGGGGGCCCCTTTCGGGGCCGAATATTTTGGGGCCCCTACTTTTGTGTTTAAAGGTGCACACTGTGCGTTACGCCACTGGCTGGCACGTTTGGCACATATGGCAGGTAATTTAGCGCGCTCATACTAAGCGAATGTTTGAGTTATCGGGGTTTCGAGTTAGCGGGAGTTAACTGTACTGCAAAGAAGTATAATCTAGAAAATTTCAGTTACCTACCAGGAACGTATGTGGAACATAGCATCCAAAAGTAATAAAAAACATTGCAATTGTATAAGCAATAAATGTCTTGCTTTTGAACAAATCTTTGCCAAAACACGATTTCAGGGAAATCCAAAGCGGTTGCTTACTGTCCACAGTTTTAACATGAGGCAGACATCTCGAAGGTCGAAATGCGAATGAACACACAACGATGCAAAGGCATATAGCACCTACAATTCTGTAAGTTATTCTCCAATTATATAAATCGAATAGTGTGCTCATGACTGGTGCCAAAGACATCATTCCAACATTAGATCCTAAAAATGAAAATGATGTTAAATAGGTTGATTTTTATGGGAAGCGAAGCCTCCAGATAAATTGTAAGACCAATACGGCAAAAAAAAAACGTTGTATAAATAGAGCAACAGATTGTTGAGGAGACGTGATCATTGCTCTTTTGTTTTAAACGAAAAATAGTTTGTCTTCAACGAATCAGCGTTGAGTGCAGTGGCGTAGCGGAGGTATGTGGGGCCCTTAGTGAAGAAAGGGGACTGGGGCCCCTTGAACGCCTGTCTGATTAAAGGGACTAGGGAGCTGCAAATATGTATAGAAGCTTTTTTGACACTTGTATTTCCGTTACTTTCATCTGTCAGATTACACTCCTTGCAAATCGTTAAATAAGGCCATATTGTTCGGCAAATTAGCAAAAAGCTATTTAACTACAGTACGTACCTCAAAACATACCTGTACAAAAGACAGTTTCAAAGGCATATTGTTATAACTTTTAGGTCTTACAAGCAGTTTCTTACAAGAAAATACATTTATTTCATCTTATAAACGATGACTTCATTATGACTTTATTTATAGGCTGGGGGCCCCCTTTTCATCCCTAATCAGCGGGGGCCCTTAGTGGTACGCCCTAAAGGTAACCACCGTCGGCTACGCCAGTGGTTGAGTGGCTAACTGTACATGCACACTGAGTCATGCTTTTCCGCTGACCACTGTCACATATTTTCCATCTTTTCGCTTTAGCTTTCTTGCTTCCTCCCACTATTCATCTCTCTTTCTTGCCAAGCACAAGCAAACCAATGGTTTCAAAAATGATTTCACTCAAGTTTTTCTTATGGTCATGTTCTTATGTCTAAGATATTAAAGAAAAGGTTACTTTACCAGGCAGGAAACTAAACTCAATCTAAAAAATCAATAATCCCTTTGTTTCCATTGCCATCTCCTGTTTTGCTCGATCGATCTATCTCTGTGATCTCTGTCCTCCTGTCTGCTGTGACACCCATTGCTCAAATTTTGCCATGTTTTTACAGAATGAACTAATCTTGGAGAAAATTTACTAGTGCGCATGTGCACATGACATTTGGCCCCTTTCGCCCGAGAAACTCGTCGTTTACCGAAGACTTACCTCCTCTCATCTCCCCAACAACAGAGCAGTTAGAAACGACAGAACAGCTTCAGTAACTTTCTTTATGAAGCTAATTGAAATCGAACCGGTTATTCTTCTTCTCTTTGCAAGGAGCTCATCATTGCCAGATCTTTGTTGGCATATTTCATGAGTTTTTCCATGTCGGAGAGACAAGTAGCAGTAGGCAACACGGAACTACACATTTAAGAACACCATGATCTTTGCAATCTTGAAAAAACTCAACATCAGTCTTTGTCTTGATAACTTTACGGTTAGCTTTCTCACATGCTTTGATATGATAGCTATAGACAGTTCTTCCCGTATCGACGTTCAAGGATAGTAGAAATAGGTCGACTCTTTGCAAAGCGTAGTCTGCGCAAAGACTTTGGTTACTGGGGAGGAGAGGAAAGGAAGGAACTTCTTTGCTCTTTGTAAAAAAAGACAATGAAAGTTGTCTAAACGCTAAATCTATTGGGTCCGGGGGTTTGAGAACTCGATACTGATTGGCTTTTCTAACAACAGAAGACAAAGAAATTCTCCCCTTGCGCAATCACATTGAAAGTTTCAAAGAAAATTCACGGTGTTGTGCAGACTTTGTAGTTTCTTTCCTTCCTCTCCTCCGCAGTAACCAAAGTATGCGCGCAGGCTATGCAAAGCGAAGCTTCAAGATAAATTCAAGTCAACTTGTTGTGACATGTCTATGACGTTTATACAATGAGCATTAATAGACAGTTCAATACACCTCTGAGACTTTTTAAAATAATGAATGACAAAAAATTTGGCTCACCGATATCCATAAGACAAAGAACAAGTGATCTTCTTTTACTGAATGATGCACCAATGACAAAAACTGCAGGCATGTATGCAAAAATACTCCCAATTCCCAAGATGATACCATAAGTAATGTACATATAATCAAGATGGGGAGCAAAAGACGTTAGCATGAAAGAGCTAAAGCACAGCAACCCACCAGTCACTATTGTGAAATAAGCGTCGTATCGTTCGCATAATGCACTTGTCAATGGACTAAAAAAATACATGACAAAGCTGGATAGTGAACCAAGCCAAGCTGCAAGAAAAAACCAAATTAGTATCATTCTCGTAACAACTCTTAGATGCTTTGGGGTTGGAATAAGCGGGAGGGGGAGTTGGAATGTTAGTCGGTGAAACTCTACAAAAATTCTTCGTTCTTGAATTGCAGAAATGTAAGAAACTTTAACTTTCAACAACATTTGTCAATGCGTATGTGGTCGCAAAGGACTGAATGTAATGAAATTTTAAGTGTTTCAAAAAGATTTCATTTATAGCTTAACCAAACCAAAGACACGATAACTCTGATTCGTCCCTCCTTTCGCATACCCTTTTCTTACCCAATGCACGCTAAGTTAAATATCATTTGAAATTATCCCGGGGTGGGGGTACTTAATATATTTTGGGTACTGGGAACGTGCCGCCCAAAAGGATATCGTTTTTCATGATTTTGGTATAAACATGGGTATTAACTCTCGGAAAATTGGTAATAATTCAGGGTATCGATTTCTCGAAAATCGGTATCAACATTATAATTGTCGTTCTTCTTTGCGATTGTTTTCACATTTCTTGGTGAAGTTTGGTTCGAGCTGACATAGCAAATTTAAACATATAAAGTAGTGTAGGAGTTAATATTTCGTATAATTTCGGGAATATAATTTTCTGTATAATTTTCGAATTTGGTATGAATATGGGTAGGTATTGGCACGTCCCTACCCAAAACCTATTCAACTCCCCCCCCTCCGGGAAATTATACAGAAATGTTTATTCCACAGCATGGTTATAGTTCCAGATGAGCTACGTCCACATTTGCTGCCAGTCATCTACGACTTCTCCACCAATGTGGAATTCACTAGATTTGGTTCAGTTGAATAAGGACAGAGAGCATAGACCGACCTTCTTTCGATCTAGACGTTCATTTTTATTTTTCTTGTCAATGTAACTGTTATATTTTGTTATCAAAAATTTTAAGAAACGTTTTATTGATTGGCTCTCTTTATCAATTCTTACCTTCTTCGTTTAATGGTTGTTTCAGTGTTTGCATCAAAAAGGACGACTTAAAATACTGTTAGGACAGTACAATCTTCTGTGTAATGATTTAAATGTCGGATATATGCACGAGAACAATTTACAAGCACGTGCATATTAGATCATATCCTTCACCAAAACAAACGGGTAAAGAAAGCCGTGCACAAACTACATTCCAATAGGTCCTCTTCATGGGTCCTGGTCTTGGGTCCTCTGTATGGGTCCTGGTCCTAGGTCCTGGTCCTTGGTCCTCCTTATGGGTCCTGGGTCATCAAATTCCGGTATGCCTACAGAAAGAGAGAGTCGACTGCACATGTCTTATTGACCGTCAAGATAAATTGTTTATCTCTTGTCTGTATTTTCAGCTACAGTAGCCGCTTTGTTCACAGTAACATAGCTGAAGCTGTTTTCTTTCTTCTGGAATTCTTACTTACTAAAGAGTTACAGTAACTTAAGATTAAACAACCACAATTCATTATTAGTCTATTATGCTTTTGTTGAAACATTTCTTAAAAGTTTGTATGTTCTTTAATATCAAAATTGGTGGATGGAATCGGAATTCGTAATCTCATCTATCGTGTGGTTGACCGTATGATCATACGCCTAAATGAGTCGTGAAGAAGTATCCCACCCTGGCCTTGAAAGCTCTCTTTAAATCGCATTAATATATTACTAAGCATAAAAGAAAGTAAAGAGAGTTTCTAAGTAAAGATAGTAAAGCAAGGAAAAATAAACACAAAGTATAATGAAGTTTCTTAAAGAACATTTTCCAGTATTCGAGCTTCTTAAATTTTCAGGGACGTTACAAGATGATTTTAAGAGGGTCCATATGGGGGGTCAACAAAACAGTTAACTTCAAAAAATTTCATTAAATAACAGTTAACACTTAATAATTAAGCCGAAAAACAGCTAACAGTCAAATTATCTGTGCAGCAGGTATTGATACCATGGCACAGAAAGCCCACCATGATGATGATAATGATGATACTGATCATCATGATCATGGTTCTGATCTTCATGATTCTGGTGATGACAGTGATTGCTTGATTGATTAACGATAATGATGATGATGACAAAAACAATGGAGTTGATGATGATTATGATGATTATGATGGTGGCAGTGTTGGTGATGATGATACTATTGGTGAAGATGAAATTGATGATGAAAATGATAATTATAGTTATAATTTTACCATTATTGATGATGATCATGACGATAAGAAAGAAGAAAACGATGAAAAATACTTTGTATCTCTTAAATTTCTATAAAATTTAATATAACAGCTAACTGTAGAATATTTGCTTCTATCACATTTAACAGTTCAGAAATGTGTCCAATAACACTTAACTTTAAACCCCCATCTGGACCCTCTTTTAGCATTTAGTCTACCTGTTTTAGATTTGCTCTGCTGAAACTCGATGAGAAATCGATGGAAAGAAACTCCATAGCTGAATTGCAAACCGTATGTCATAAAGGAAATGAAAAATCCACAGAAGCACAAAACCCAGTTACTCGGATATTCTTTTTCATCATTGATTTTGTGTTCATTTTCACCCAGTTCAGTCTTATTATCCTTCTTCGGTTGTGACTGGCAGCAACCTTGGTCGCGCCCGATAACGGCGATATCAATTTGTGCTTGGATCGATGGATTTCCATTGTCATTTACAGGCATGTTTGCGCTTATCAAAACTGATAACAGTCTGGCGGGCTTACGTTAAGTTGTCCAGCCTAAACAAAGGCTATTAGTAGAGTCAACGTTTAACGAATCGTGACAGATGTCTCGAGGACTCGGTTTGAATGTATTGTCGATGGCAGGAAAATCTGCTGGTCAAAACTAGGTGGGGAAACTCTCTCAAAAAAGTAAGCATGGTCAACAGGGTTTGTATCAATATTGGCTGCTTTTTCACTTAAAATCTCACCTTTGTCATAATCATAACACATTATTTGATTCAAACACTGCTCTAAACAGATATAAATTTCATCCTTATCTACACTTTTTTTTCAATACACGTTTTTTTTATAAGAAAGTTTTTTTTGGGCCAGTGTTAAAACTTTCTTAGATATTTCATGTTTTCAGTACCAAAACTTTCTTGTGACTTTCTTAGCAAAAATTTAGGAATGCAGTATTTCTAAGAATGCACAGTTTAAGGCACTGTATACATCGCAGAAATACAACGTTTTTCAAAGAAAAAAATCTTTAGACTCGTTTAATAGCAAGATGAGCAGCTGAACAGAAGAGCGAAAACAAGACACAGAACATTAGGAGTGAAAGTACGAAACAGAACTTTCTTAAGTTTCAAGAATCCAGTGTTGAACCTTCTTAAACTTTTAAGATGTTGAGCACTACTTTCTTATAAACTACTTTCTTATAAAAAAAACGTGTACATAAGAATCTATCTAAAGAAACTCCAAAGCTCTATTGTAAACCTAAAACCATGAAAGCAATAAAGAATCCACAAAAACATAAAACCCAGTTACTCTTGTTTTCTTCTGCGTCGTTATATTCCTGCGCTGTTTCGGTCATATTGTTATCTTCCTGCGATTCAGATTGATATGCCTGACAGTTATTTTCGAGCTTGCGTTTTTCAACCTTGTCTACTTCTCTCTGAATTTCAGGCTGTCTTTCTTCAGTTCCAGCCATCCAGGGACGTCACTTCGTAATTTTTTTGGGGGGTGTAAACAGTTTTGCCCTGCTGAAATATATTTTGCAATGCGAAAATTTTTCCCCTCAAACAAGTATATAGGTACATATATCATCTGTAAATACAATAGCAACAAATAATCGCTTCAATACTATTTTTACAATCATTTATTTAATTGAAATTCTTCTAATTTTTTTATGCCATACTTTTAATACTTCATCAAGGAGGATAGTGTCCGTCAGGTCCTCCTCACAAGCCAATAGAATCCGATCATTTAATCGTCTAGCATTCTGGAACGCAGCGAGTTTTTAACAATCTTAAGGACCTTAAGTTTGCTAGAGGTACGCTCGTCTTTAGCCATAGACACAGGTGCAGTAAGAAGGAGGCTGTAGCATTTATACACCGCTGGGAAAAATCCTCTGTTTTCAACGGAACGGAAATACCACAAGCTCTGTAATATACAGAACATATGGAATGGAATCATGGGACGTGGAATACGGCATTTAAAATTTTTGGATCAAGGAATTTCAAATTTCTACACAATGAAGAAAAGAACAGGAAAATATGGATTCAATCTTAAAACTTTGTGAAGCTTGAGTTTTTGTATTTTTGCCCTGCAAGAGCACATTAATTTATAAGTTTTGCCCTTCCAAATTCCGTTTTTCAGGATTGGCGGGGGTGAAACACCCCCTAACCCCCCAATAGTGACGTCCCTGCAGCCATTGCTTCGTTTATACATAGTCATAGAAAAACAAGTTACTCTATTCTATTGTCTATGCTTTCTATGAATTCTTCAAGGTCAAGAATTATTCAGGGTTCAAAAGACTCTAATTCGGACAGGACCAGATTCGGATTCAAACACTGGTTTTGTTTTTTGACAGAAAAATGGATAAATAAATATACACTTTGAAAATGAATGGACCCTCTTCCTAAGACCTGTTTTTATGTCATGCCGTGCCGTACCAAGCCGGGTAATATGTATGGTGGGCAAATGGTGTCTCCTTCTCCAATCTGATTGTTCGTGTTGATGCATTGTGAAACTATTGCTTGTCTATTGCAATCTATTGTAATGCAAGAAATCGATTGTTCTTTTGTCTCTTTCGTAAATTTCGATTGTTCTTTTGTCTCTTCATGGATCCATGCTCAAATCTCTGTCTAACGAGTTCATGATTGAGTATCAGCGAGGAATGGCGGACCGCTTTTAGCATTAATTGGTCTATTACAACTTCAGAACTTCAACTCTAGCCTTCAATAGAATTCAACGTTTGCAGAGCATCACGTAAACTGTGGGTGCTTGGTTAGGATTGCATTAAACAAGTCTCGTTCAGGAATAAAAAATGCTGACGATTGTTAGCCTTTTTCGTTTTTGGCCTACTGCTAACAGGCTACTTCTTCGAACTGATGGCAATGAGAAGACTTAAGCTTATTTTTCGTCCATTTATTAAATTATTCTATTGCTAGAAACATTCTTTTTTGCCAAACACAGTAAAGATTTGTACCTATGGCTGTGAGGAACTCAAACAATACAATGCAACCGAACCAAAAGGCCTGTTCTGTGTGAACAGAAACAGTTCTTTTTCTCACTTGGACTCTTCAATTAATTCTATTGATCTTCCCGCTGTAGCAAGATGATTGGTGTTTAAAACACAATGCCAATTCAGCTTCACTTTCTGATTGGTGCATTTGCATCCGGATCTCATTATGAATTTCGTCTTATTTTAGTGTTTCGGTCTGTTTCTGACGTTTATACTCTGAGGAGTTTCAGACGAAAAAAGCTTTAAAGTATTTTCAAAATTGTTTCCGCTGTTTCTTGCAATTTTGAAGTTTTTTACTTCTTATAAATGAAAACGAACTACTTCGCGAAAATGGTGCCCTATGTAATTGAAGTAATACGACGCACATCAGCGAAACCCATTGTGATTTCATTCAGGCGGGCAACATGGAAAATATTGCATCAATAATTCAGCTGTTTTCCTCAATAGATAGATACACTCTTTTTTTATAAGAATCAGGAAATTTCGATTGAGGCTTGCTGTTCTTAAGTTTTTGCCTTTTTTGAGCCTAAAATGTTCTTAGTCTCTTCTTAATTCCTCGGTTACTTAGACAGTAATATTTTTCAGTAAATGTCTGGAATAGTAGGGTGTAAAAATGCAGCATGCTTGTCTATTTCTTTGTTTGCTTGCTTTTTACATTCAGCCTGACCGTCTTACTTTCATATGAAGCGAATATTCTTAGGGCTTATTTATGAAAAGGCCAGCCTCAACTTGTTCTTACTTTGTTCTAAAAATCTGAGCAAAATCCAGGCTCGTCATAAAATTGTTCTTATAAAAAAAACAGTGTATGGATGGAACCACATTTTCCTCAGATCCCAGCCAATGATAAACCTAAGTAACATACGCTTTTTATTTCATAAAGAACCAAGCTCAAAGCCATATAAGGCAATGTCACGTGAACCATTGTTATGACTATGGGGATTTTTTCTCTCATATTGTAGCTACTACATATAGGCTTAAAGTGAGCCTGGTTAGGAAGCTTACATCCCTCACACAATAGAACAGTTACAAGAAAGGCTTTAGGTGGGTGGAAAACAACCCCCCCGTTGGATTAGGATTAAGCGTTTTGATAAATAAGGGATTGGAAGCGACACTGCTCTTAATACACTACAATTGAGATTTGACCATTATATTTTCCTTTTCTGATTCAAACTTCAAACAAGATTAATTTCTTTTCGTATATCAAATTTATAAAGTAACCACTGTGTTTGGACAATCTTAAAATAATCTGAATTTCTTATTTACAATTGAGAGAAGTCGAGTGAAATCTTGGCCTAAAACCTGTAAACGAAGCAATGGTTGAAACTGAAGAAAATGGCTGTCAGGCCTGTCAATCACAGTCGCAGGACGATAATAACACCCATACCAGCAAAGAAAACAACGAGTACAAGAGTAACTTGGTTTTATGTTTCTGTGGATTCTTCATTGCTTTTATGGTTTACGGTTTACACAGTGGAGCTATGGGGTTTCTTTCGATAGATTTCTCATCGAGTTTAAGCACAGCAAGTCTAAAACAGGTAGGCTAATGTTGAAAAGACTTGCAGCACGAGGGAATCCTCTCATCGTGCAACGACTTGATTTGCAGTCGCTTCAGGAGAGGTACTAGCGCAGCAGATTACTTCAAATTCACGAATAATAGAAGAAAAGGACAAAAAGAAATCTGCGACAGTAAATGTTTAAAATATCTGCAGAAACGCAGGAAACAATATGCAAGTAACTCCCAAAAAACTAAATACTTGGTTAAATGATTCTTAGAGCAGATAAACTGGGACTTGAATCCTTTCTTGCACTCCTATAAAACGTGAATTTGAAGCAAAATTTGCTGCAATATCTCTCCTGGAACGACAGCTATCCCAGTCTTTGCATGTCGAGAGAATTCCCTTACTCACGATGTCTGCCATTTTTCAAAAAATGTTGCGTCCGACCCAGACCTCTTTGAAAAGGTCTATTCGGGTACAAGTTTGGTTGCACGTCTTAAAACATTTTCTGGAATTTTTATCTGCTGAGGGTTCCAAACACATCCGCAGTATTCTAGTATCCGTCGAACCAAGGTTTTATACAATATTTTGAACAAAGGTTTTTCCATAAATTGTATTGTTTTCTTAATCAAAACAAGTACACCGTTCGCAATTTTTACACACTGACTGATTTGTTGATCGAATTTTGAATTTATGTTTTTTTCTGCAGCTTGGCTTGGTTCCTTATCTAGTCTCACTTTGAATGTATTTAGTCCATTGGCTAGTGCATTATGCGAAAAATTCGGTTCTCATATCACAATTATGATTGGTGGTTTAATATGTTTCAGTTCATTCATGCTTACATCTATTGTTCCTGAACTTGAATATATGTACTTTACGTATGGCATCTTCTTGGGCATGGGAAGCATTCTGGCATATACGCCTGCGATTTTCACCATTGGCGCATCCTTCGGTGAAAAAAAGTCAATTGCTCTTAATCTTATGAATATTGGTGAGTATTTTCTCATTGCGTTGTGCTATATTTTTTTCCATATTAACTCAGCTTAACCCTATTCAGAAGGGGGCACGGAAAGGTACAGATTGGTACAGGGGGGGACTTTTGAGCAAATGGTAAATGATACAGTATTGCAATTTACAAAGAAACCAGCAGCTTCGTAACGTCGTTACCTGTTTGGCACATTAATTATTTTAATATCTTATTCAATATTTATGATAGCAGGCAATTTATGTCATAAAGATTTATGACGTCATATTCTAAAAAATTTTCAAACCTCAGCAAAAAATAACTTGCTATACATCAAATAAAAGAGCTCCAAAAACTTAACTAAAAAGTTAAAACGTAACATTGTTGATAATATTTCGCCGATTTGCAGGGGTAAAACGAATTCTTTTTGTTACCAGAATCTAAATTTGGTATCTGATTATCAAGTGACAAATGTCTACTAAAAACGTTGTGCCACGGAACAATGAATGAAGATGATGAAAAAAGAGGCGTATGGCAGGATCCTTGTGGAACACCTCATCTAACTTTCAGACTTAGCTTTCCATTTACCTTACGGCGTTGCTATCTACCACCACTTTACGTTATTGCTATCAAACCACCAACCAATATCGCTGTAAGGTAAATGGAAAGCTCTCTTAGTTTGAAAAAAGTACATGTGGTGCTCCCCAAGGGTTCTGCCTAGGGCCTACTTTAGCCCTTGAGTTATAAATGAGCGAAAAAACACAATGACCATACATACATACATATAAAAATATATATACTTAATAGCAATACTATTTTTGATATAAGTGGATTATTGTTTGTTTGTAGGATCCAATGTTGGAACGATGTCTTTAGGACTTGTTATGAGTACTCTCTTCGATTTATTTAATTGGAGAATAACTTACAGAATTGTAGGCGCTATATGCCTTTGCATAGTCGCATGTTCATATGCGTTTCGACCTTCAAGATGTCTGCCTCACGTTAAAACAATAAAAAGTGAAAAACCGGTTTGGAATTCTTTAAAAGCGTGTTTTGGTAAAGATTTGTTCAAGAGCAAGACATTTATAGCTTATACCATCGCAATGTCCTTTATAACCTTCGGATGCTATATTCCACTCACGTTTCTGGTAGGTGGTTAAAATTTCTCTATTTGTCGGTTGGAACTACTCTATTTGTTGGTTAGAACTATGTATGGGTTTCCCTGGCCTATAAGTACTATAGAGCCCCTTGCACTGCATTTCAGCAGTTTCCAGACAAAGTTTGTCAAACAAAGTCCGACCCCCCCGTTTATTCCGACCCCCGCCCATTAGATCCTGAACCCCCCGCCTATTCCGCTAACAGGACTGCATCGTCATTCGTAATGTATTCTGATTTATGTTAATTCTTCATTTCCGTTGTGTATATAAATCTCTGTAAGAATTATTATTAAGTCGGTCAGTTTATAATCTCAATTCAAGTCCTACTTGTGATTTCTCGCTCTCATCTTTACTACTCACAGTGATAGACATTCTGCGTCTATTACATTCCGACCCCCTAGCAATTAGGCACCTAAGAGTATGTTTTACCATATACCCAGGCGATTATTCACGAGAGGTGCTTATAAATTCCGATTTCAGGTGAGATATGCAAGAGAACTTGGAATAGAACAGAACAGAGTTGCTCGATTGTATATATATCTTGGTTGTTCAGCTATGGCTGGCAGAATAGTATTTGGATATATTGCTGATATGAAAGGAGTAAACAAGATTGCTTTATATCAATCAGGAATTTTTATTTCTGGATTGACAGCAATTTTATGTTCTCTTGGTTCATCGTATTTGACTTTGGTGATTTTTGCTGTTATTTATGGATTCATGGACGCAGCCATCTTAGGGATAGCTGTTGTTGGTCTTATGGAGATTGTGGAACCTTCGGACATTTGCCGAGCCTTTGGAACTTCATATTTCATCGAAGGTTTTACATACTTGATGGGGCCGCCTGTTACAGGTGAGGTAGGCTAGCTAAACCATTTTTCTCGTTAGGCTTTTGACAGTTTGAAACCACGAATCATAGACAATAGAAAAACGTGTTTTTCTATTGACTATGCATGAATATTGTAACAATTAGTTTCTCTTTGAGAAGTAACCTTTTGCAATTCGGTTATCTTTTTGAGGGGAGGGGGAGGCGGGGAAAGAAAATATTTGTGATACGTGACCAGAGGCTTTTTAAAAGACGTGAAACGTGCAATTAACCGAAAACAATTTCCTGCAACGTGAATGTCAAAGAGCGGGTGAGTGCACGTGGCGCAAAGAGTCAAACGCGAAATTTAAATGTGCAAATTGACATGCGATAACTGTGAATTGTGAATGTAAAAAGATGAAGCGTGACCGTGAAATTTTCTAAACCAACTGCAAAAATACAAAACTAATTTCTACGTTCTCTTCATGAATATCGATTTCGGTTCTCCGTGAAACGTGCTGGAGACCCCCCTTTACCCCCCTCTTAACTAAATTAAAACTATACAAGCTCCAGATAACTCGAACTCCGATAACTCGAACATTCACTATCTCAAAGTCTCTAACCATTTTTTATCCCCCCTTAAGGCTATATTTTGTCTCGATAACTCGCACCTTTTTTACAGTGCGGACAAAATAACAGCGACATCTGATTCACTGTATTTTTCTATCAACAAATAAAATTGCTTAAACTGACACAAATTTCCGTAATATGTGACTGCAAGGAATATTTAATCCTTCTCTTGCACCGTTTTTTGGTCTTATATTGTTTTGTCGTTGTCGTTTACATGACAAAATTCCCGATAACTCGAACTTAAGGCTACTTTTTCCCTTTCCGATAGTTCCAGCTATCGACAGCCTCGATAACTCAAACATTCGATGACTCGAACCATTTTTTCCTTGGTCCCTTGAAGATGAAGACTCGAGTTATCGAAAGCCTCATTATTAACTCGAGCATTGGTTAACTCGAGCCATTCTCCTTGGTCCCTTGAAGGTTCGAGCTACTGAGAGCCTCATTATTAACTCGAGCATTGGTTAACTCAAACCAACTTCCTTTGTCCCTTGAAGGTTCGAGCTACTGACAACATCGCTTACTCGAAAATTGGATGACTCGAACCATTTTTCTTGGTCCCTTGAAGGTTCGAGTTACCGAGAGCCTCATTATTAACTCGAGCATTGGTTAACTCGAACCATTCTCCTTGGTCCCTTGAAGGTTCGAGCTACCGACAGCCTCGTTTACTCGAACATTGGATGACTCGAACCATTTTTCTTGGTCCCTTGAAGGTTCGAGTTACCGAGTGCCTCATTATTAACTCGAGCATTGGTTAACTCGAACCATTCTCCTTGGTCCCTTGAAGGTTCGAGCTACTGACAACATCGCTTACTCGAAAATTGGATGACTCGAACCATTTTTCTTGGTCCCTTGAAGGTTCGAGTTACCGAGAGCCTCATTATTAACTCGAGCATTGGTTAACTCGAACCATTCTCCTTGGTCCCTTGAAGGTTCGAGCTACCGACAGCCTCGTTTACTCGAACATTGGATGACTCGAACCATTTTTCTTGGTCCCTTGAAGGTTCGAGTTACCGAAAGCCTCATTATTAACTCGAGCATTGGTTAACTCGAACCATTCTCCTTGGTCCCTTGAAGGTTCGAGCTACCGACAGCCTCGCTAACTCGAACATTGGATAACTCGAACCATTTTTCTTGGTCCCTAAAAGGTTCAAATTATCGTTATCAAATTATCAAATTATCGTCAAATTATCTTTTTCTGTATACCTTATAATTGCTTTGAAGCTGTTGATGATTCTTTAGATTTCTTAAAACTCTTCTAAAATGAGGAAGTATAACGTTTAGCGTAATATTTTAGGATATTTCATTGATGGACTGACAACTAGCAGACCAATGTTCTATTTTGCTGGCATTCCACTGATTATTGGAGCGATTGTACTGTTCCCTGTAATTTTTCACCGAAGAAGGAAGGAAGTGAAAAGAAACAGCAACATTTTGGAAATCACATGTGACATAGATCCAGTCTTCCACGCTTATGCTTGGCATTAGGAAAGCTATACATATTTAGAATCTTCTTGAACGCGGTTGATTTGCTCCAAGCAAGGCACCTCAGTACAATTGAACTTCAATCTCCTGTAACGCACTGTAATTTTCGCTCACGCATTTTTCGCGCCAGATCTGGAAGGTGTCGATTAGACTCAAAATAAACGAACAAAATGTGTTTAGATGACTGAAACTTAAGATTTCTTTCGACTAGATTTGTTTGCTTGTTATCTCAACTAGCAGTTGTCTGAAATTTTTACTCGTTATTCTTTCGTTTAACAAGTTTTCTGAACTATTTTTCCTTTGCATTGCAACATACATAGCATAATAATACTTAACTAATTGAAATGACATGAAACGTCAATCCAAGTCTTCTTTATCTTCTCCTTAGCCTAGAAGGCCGCGGGTACTGCCGCACGAATGATTTGCTTGTGAAACTCTCCCCCCACGAAGCCTCCTGCAGACCAATTCCTAGCCAGGCCATGATATCATCGGCCAAGCATCTTTGCGGACGCCAACTCTTTCTGTCACCGTTAACCATGCTTTGGTAGCTATCATGTTCTTATTGACTTATTCATGTTAGCTCCAATAGCTCCAATATTCGTGTACCGTTGCTTTCAATTTTCGTGCAGCGTCCAATACCGACTTTTTAATTATATCGTAAAACCAGAGATTTGAAAAGGAGATGCAAAAATACTTAATTAACAGTAACTTTTGAGAAATACCTGTGAGATATTTCTCTTCCACTCTCCTTTGCTCTCCTACGAAATAGTGGGCCAAGGAGAAATATGCTGAGAAATAGAACTGGCGAAGGCCTTATTCTAGAGAAACAAAGTGACGTGTAAAAATTAATAGCACTCTTGAGTCACCCCAGTCACACGACGCAGGAAGCACTGCCGAGCCGCTCCTGTCCAAATCCGCCGAACCAAATTGATTCAAACGTCGCACCCCTAATGTACTTAATTCTATATGTAAGTTCGGCACATGAGAATTGAGAATTTGAACAAGGTCTGTGACGTATGTCTTTTGCGTCATCATCATCATCAAAATATGCCAACATCATCACTTCATCGAGATTGACTTTAATATAAGAGAAAAGCATGGAGGCAAGGAGGTTTACCTATCTTGAAAAATGCTGACACAATGCATGTTTGGTTTATTAGACCAACTGGATAGTTTTCCTAGAAATGTATATCATCCCGCGCAAGAAAATTATTTGGAAAAAGTCGCAAAGCATAAATACTGCTCTATGCTTCCAATTTAAATAAGTCAAATCTGTTAAAATTGGTCGAAAAAGATGTACATAGTCATTTTGAAGATAGACAACTTATAGCATTATCCTCGAATACCTTGTCTTAACTCCAAACAGCATCCCCGTTTTCTCTTCCTCTAACTGAATCTGTTATCTTTTTCACTAAATTCATTTTAAAGTAAAAACTAGAATTAGACGCATGCCGTATTACCGTGATCAAATGCTCATGGCGTTTATTAAACCTTTAAAATTTAAAGAGGGGACGTGAATTCGATTAGCGTAGGGCGTATTTTTTTGGTCACATTCTGTTTTCAGCAGACGCCTTCTCTTTTCGGCAGACGTCGAAACGTATTTTTTTTTTGTACAGTCTTCTGAAAACTGCAGGTTTCGCAGGTCTCCAAAACCTTCTCCTGTCAAAGCTGGAAGGTTTTCGCAGACTTCGCAAGGAATCTCGTTCTGAAGTTGTGCATGTTTAAAACGGGCGGCCCTTAAGAAATTATCGGCATCCCTTAATAACGGCACATGCTCAAAAAAATTTAACAAGTGTTGCAGCCAACGAAACGGAAACCTTGTTCGATCTGCCTACGATCTTCGGTTGTGGTGTTTTTTGGTAAAGAAACTTTTCCCTGCTAAGTCTACAGTTTTCAAAATTCGGAGAGTCTGCCAAAAACAGAAGGTTATCAAAAAATACGCCCTAAAACGAGGGAGTTGTTGATTCTCAAATCTACTTTTGGTGTCAAGACTAATAATTTCGAAAGGACATAAATATAAATTTAATGATTATGGGGAAGGAACGAAAGAAATAAGAGAAAGAAAGCCTATTTTTCAACTACTTTCATAATAAACCAAACCTTAATTCCTTTCCCTTTACCTTGTCGAGCTAGTAAATGAGGGTCGTTTAGGGGGGTAACATGTACCCCTGTTCCCTTAAAAAAATCCCCTAGTTCCCTGAAGTTTTGTAAGTGTATTATTCAGATTGATAGTCAAGCGGATTAACAGGGAAGATTTTACCTGATCCCTGTTTCCCGACGCTCCCTTGTTCCCTTTTAAATTTTGACATGTTTCCTTGTTCCCTGGAACCCCTAAACGATCTTCGTTATTCACTGAAAACTGCCACTGATTCGCTCCGACAAACACGCCCCGACAGGCGTTTAATAGGAGCGGGTGATAAAAACTGGCAGGGGGGAGTTATTACAAAATCAACTTTTAAAGGGAGGGTTTCTTCAAACGGGGAGTTTAAAATAAGGGGGCTTAGGATTAAGTTAATACCGTTTCGCATTATCCTTGAATACTTTTCTTAAACTGTAAATAGTACCCTTGTTTTCTCTTCTTGCTACTTAATTTAACCTTCTTTTGTTGTTTGTTTTTTTTGATCATTCCACGCTTTACCTTCTTTGACTTTTCATTTCTCTTATTAAGTTTTGCTGATGTTTGATTCTGTTCTTCAGAGTCCTTTATATTCATTGTGTTTCTACGTGTTTCATTGTCCTCCATATCCTCTCCCTCAGTATTAGTGTTTGCTTTCTTGATTGAAGTCTTATCGCCGGTACCTTGAAGAATAACTCCTTTCTCTTGAACCTGTGTCTTGTTTTTCTCTAATTCTGCGTTTCTAAGCACACTGTCATAACCATCTACTTGCCCTTTAATTTCTCTAGCAGCTTCACTTGAATCTTCTTCAGCATTTCTCTCTCTATTACTTCTTTCAGCTTCAGTTTTCCTACGATTAACACCGCTGTGTTTTATCTTTGCCATAATTCCCAGAGGACTCTCAACTTGCTTCGGCTCAGTATCACCAAAATGGCCTCTAGCATCCTCATCCACATCTTCACCTTCATTGTCTTTGAATTCATCTTCATCTGGACTCGGAGAATTCTTTTCTTTCATTGTTGTTAGAATCGTAGCAGGAGTGTTAAAATCCTTCGTTGTTGCGATACCTATGCTTCCTTTAACATCATCCTTGTTTGCAACATTGGATGCTGCAATTTTCGTGATTGCCTCATTTTCCACCACTTCATCACCATCAGGATCAGGCATCTTTTCATTAATGTCCTCTTCCACGCCAGCTGCACTGGGCAACTCCACTTCATCACCTTCCCCGTCTTTAGCTACTGTACTATCATATTTCGAGTCTTCTTTCTCAAATATGGTCCCATTCATCAAATACCTCTCCACAAGCTCTTTCTCTTGTCTACTTCGATCAATACGAAATTTCTCTTTCTCGACGTTCTCTAGACTCTCTGCAAGACTAGACAATGCTTCACTGTCTTTTGTGTTATGCTCTACTCCATCATTTTTATTCTCAGAAATATTTCCTTCCAAATCCTCAGCCAAGTGCTTGCTTTCAGAATGTTCTTGCTTCTTGAACTGCATAATACTCACTTTCCGTTGAATCATATCTTTAACTTCTTTGATCTCTTTATGATCTAACTGATCTAATTTGGCCATTAAATTCTTTATCCTTTGTCGTATCTGTTCCAGTGATTCTGTCAGGGGTCTAACAATCTCAACTGAATCACCATCATCTGGAACTGGCCTAGCTTGCCATCTTTTATACGGAACAATAGGCTCTTTCGGGTTCCTGAAACGAGCTTCGATGAAGTCAGATGCATCTGAGATCGATCTGTCTGATGCAGTATACAGCAAAATTAGAAGCCAAACAGCCAGCATAAGTAAAGAGATAAGAGTAATTGGTTTTTGGACTAAATAAGAATGGTATTCCATCATGAAGTTGTGCAGATCATATATTCATTCATGCAGCTTGTGATTCTCTCCAACTTTCCTTCAATTCTGTTGAAGTTTGAGGAAGCTCAATAAACCATGTATTGTGGTCGTGTCTGTAATGTGTTGTATAATCCATCGAAGATAGCACGTGTAACTTTCACGTCTAACGTCTACGAGGGCCAAAATCAGGGGGTCCACTTATTGCAAGGTTTTGACTTTTGCCAGCCCTTCTTTGTTCATGGCTTTGTTCGTGGTTCTTTGATTTTGTTCAAACTACGATCCTACTACCAGCCAGTGAACATGGTGCTGCAAACTAGTACACTATTGCTTATTACTTCATAATAAAACACTCATGCTTTAATGATAAGCTTTGGTCAATCAAACATTATAGGGTTCCTTAAGATTTGGTATTTTCGTCATAGTTAATGTTTCTTCCAAAGTTTCTTATGTTGCCAAGATTGAAACATTTTTAATTCGCAAAAACTATTTAAGTAACGGCTTAAATGCCATTTTTGAATTAGAAGAAATAAGAACATGAGGATTATCATAACAAGAAGCGCTATTTCTTTATGAATAATTGTTACCAAGATATTCATTACGAAGTTGCAAAATTGATAGTTTTTATTTAATTTTAGTTGACCTTGCGGTGGTAGATCTAAGAAGATTTTCTTTGTTTTTTTTTTAGGATTAGGGCTTCTGTAGTTCTTATAAGAAGTATTAGTTTCTTATTTCGTAAGGCTTTATGAAAATAAGATAACTCATCCCAAACATTAAGCCTATCTGCTAACTTGAGTTGTATCTTCTCGTGTATTATAAATGCAAAATTTCTGTTTGCCCATAACTCAAAATTTCTATAACCAGCTTCTATTAAGAAGATCAAAAAGAATTTTTTCCTACAACAGATGTTTTTGACTTGAAAATTGCTTAACATTGCAGAATTTTGAATAATTTCCATTTAGGAAAGATCAAGAGATTCATAACTATCCCCCTTGGAGTTATTTCCCAGAACATTTCGGCATCTGGTTATTTAACTTTTCGTTTGCTAACAGGTGGACACATGTTTTTAAACTTAAAGGACATTTTTCATCGAAATTTTAGATGCTTAGAAACGGTGAGAATAGTGCTTAAGGCATTCAGAAGAAAAACTATCTAAAGTACAGAATATATTGTGCGACATATTTAATATGAAAAATGTTATTCTACCGTTAACAATAAGCAAGTCGTCAAAGTTTCTTCTATTTAGTAATATTCACTGACTTAAGTGATATACATGAAAATTATGTGCCTTGTAACTTTGCGTAATGGTTTCATGAAATTGATGTTACTCTATCTATTTTGTGGAATAAATCAAGCCTTCAAATAGAAGCCGTAAAAACCGTATTAATCGAAGAAAAAGTAGGGAGGGAAAACGGGAAACCGCAACGGAAGGTAAAACTCGCAGTAAGCCTTTGAATTAGACTCACAACACGAGTCTATAGTTTGCGCTCCCCTTATTTTAATTTGTCACTCCAACATTTGTCATACTGAGCGATCGTAGAAAATAACAACAACAACATCGAGCGAAGTAGTGGGACTTATGTAGTGAGTCTACCTTTGAATTAAAGAAAAAAATTATAGAAAACGCCCTGGAATAGAAGCGAAGCCGTTCTCGATTTGAAGCCGAGGTAGAACTTTCATTTCATTTTCGAGAACTTGTTGAACTTATGAAAATTTTCAGCAAATGGACTATTCTGTTTTTATTCTTTGTTTTGTTACATTTTGTGATAAACTACTTTTCATGTTTAATAAGCCTCGATTTCTAGTAAATTCATGAGAGCAGGAATATAGTACATGAGGAACTTTGAAACGCTCGAGATGAAGAAGAGAAAGAGAACCGTTAGTTGAGAAGATCTTAGCATTCTATTTTATTGTATTCAATATTTGGAAAAACAAATCTACGTGTCTTATGCGAAGAAGA
Organism: Chrysaora quinquecirrha; assembly: GCA_014526335.1. NCBI lineage: Eukaryota > Metazoa > Cnidaria > Scyphozoa > Semaeostomeae > Pelagiidae > Chrysaora > Chrysaora quinquecirrha. The sequence goes on along the minus strand of JACTAT010000169.1, from coordinate 6,803 downwards.
ACAAATTCCCAACATTATTTTGAAAAAGCGTAAATAATTTTACCCAAACGGCTCTTGTGAATTTGACGTTTGTTGCAGTCTATAGTTTATGTTATCACGCTGATCCCGCGCGACAAATCACAAAAATAAGAACGGCAACGTCAGTCCAAGATTTATGATAGTTGATCAGCCCCACGGTACTAAATTTCTACCACGGTCACACGATGCCTCTCCACATAAAACATGATATCCGTCCACGGGACTTAACGTCTCCCGTCGTACTCAAGGTCCCTCCCCATGTTACTAAAACAATCACCACCGTGCCCAGGGATGCCTCTCTACGTGGTACTGAACATTCGCCACGGTATCTTGTATCCCCAACGAATATGTACATACGTTGTACGGCATGATACTGTGATAAGTTCTATATTATCTAAGAAGTATTACTGTCGTATGGTCCATTTTAGTTTCGCGGTTACGCAGATTTGGCTTGCTTTTCAATAGCTGATATTTTCCATTTGAAAGGTTAACGGGTATCTGCGCTTGCGGAATAAGTCCTTTTGGAGAGCGGAGGCCGACTTGGCAGAAATCTAGTTGGATTTACCCATTGCCGATCGATTCACATTTGTGTCACGGTTCGTTAGTGTTGGACATTTCACTGTCAGATATCCCTGCTCGAGTTGCGCTAAAAATTGTATCGCAAAGCAACATCGCCGCTATTCCTTGTAAAAATACAAGCATTGACTGTCCACTGTTTTGTTGAAGGACAGCTCTATTCAACGGAATTGTTACGTACATACGTTATATTACGGATTTACGGAAATTACCGAAAAGGTACATGGTTGACGACTACCAGAAGGTGAAGGTGAAGGTGAAATTGTGCTTTAGCGCCAGTCGCTAGGATATCAGTAATAGGTTAACTAATCGAGACCTCGACCCTGGCTGTGACGCTTCCGTGGCTGGGCTCGAACCCTGACCACACTGAGCTTCTGACACCACGAGTCAGCTGGATTACGCCACGACGCCACAGCACAGACCTCGGCAATGCGGACCCCTACAATGGACTAATGGTCAATAGACTCACCTATCATGTCTACTGATGAGGGCTATATTCTCATATCTATGAAAAGGTTGTTACTATCATACCTACTTACCTTTCACTACATATTACATATACCAAGAAGTTCTCATAACATGTTGCATGGAGATTGCATTCTCAGCTGTGTTTTGTTTGCATTCATTTATCCATGACACTGCCTGCAGTACAATCAAACCTTCTAGCAATACCTATAACGAAGAGATTTTAAAATGGTCATTTAACAAACACAAACAAAGCAAACAAGAACTATGGTTAAATATAACGATCTTCTCGCCAGAAATTCGTACACGCTTTTTATTTTATAAAGAACCTAGCTTAAGGTCTAATTCCAAATGTTCCTTATTTTTGGACTTCTTTTCATACCAAACGTTACCTACAATCATGGACAAAATATGTTGAGACAAATACTCAGTCATGTTGATTGGGGGTCAATGTCTCTGCCCCCCTCCCCATTCAATGTTGATTTCTTTGTGACAGATTTCTTTATACATATTATGCCTGCATGATGGCTCGCTCAATTCTGTGGCGAATGAAACGAAATTATCTACATTGAACTGGGGGGAGGTGGGGGGGCAAAGTGAGCCAATACGCTATGTGGAGGTACATTTTCAGTATAGTCTCAACAATTTTGTCCGTGATTGTAGTTCCTTATAGTTCCTTAATTTCAACTGCATAACTATAGTGCCATGACTATTACAAAATATAAAGAGACATTTGTATATGAGCAAAGCTGGAAACTACTCAGAGAAGCATTTGCTTCATACAGAGCATGCAGTTTGCGAGTTCTGACTGCAAATGTACGGAAATGGATTTCTAATTTTTTATCGTTTGCATTGATAAAAATATTCAAAATGGAAACGTTCCTTTAGCGATTTTTTCTTAAGTAGTAAAATTTCTTTAAATTTTTCGATCTTCTATATGTAGGTTCCTTATAAAATGGTTCTTTATAAAAAATGCGTGTATTGTAGAGCTAAGCCAAACCCCGAGTTTTTATCGCTATTTTAGTTTTTATCCTAGTTGAAGTAAAGAGTGTTTCCTTGATTTTTATAAGCAGCTAAGGCTGCAAAACGTGTATGGTTTGCCAGGGCCATGTTAAGAATGAATTTGCTAAAAAAGATGGTTTTTTATCTTACTTTTTCTGAACACCTTGGGAATCATCAGGAGCAAGGGGTCATGATGCCCTCATTTTTCTAAAAGTAAATGAAAAATGCCCCTTTTTGGACTTAACTACCTTTATCTCAAAGCATACGTAACCTTCTCATGATAACTTGAAAGGTCTCTTTTTGCGCCAAAGGGCCTTTAATCTGCTGAGCAAGTGTCATTCTGTTTTCGATACTACCTTCTAAGGAGTTTTCTACGTCCCTGCTGCGAGGACGTTTTGGTTGCAAAGTTATTTCCCCTGCTACAGCCCCAAACCCTCTGCAATGAAAGACCAGCCCAGGTAAAATGGGGTCTCAGGGGTGCAGTGAACAGGCATCCGCAAAAGCGATAACAAACGGACTGTGTTCATAGACACGGTAGCGAATGTATCCGCACTACTGTGATAGAAACGCCTTACTGTGGTGGGTTATTATGCTTGATGCGGCGTGTTATTATACTTGATGTGGTGGGTTACTATTCTTGATGTGGTGGTATTTTTTGCATACTGTGGTTGATAAGCACTACTGTGGGGGTTAGTACGCTTGACGTGGCGGTATTTTTGGCGTACTGTGGTGGATACGAAATCATAGAAAAATTTATAGATCAAGCAAGAAGAAAAAACAAAAAATCTACCGCAGTATGCAAAAATAACTGCAATTTTCTAATTGTCCAGTTCCTCTGATTTCTCAGAGATCCTTAAAGATCGGCCGGTAAATATAGAAACATCTGGATAAAATTGGTATGAACTGCAGAAAATAATTGTAGTGAACCAAATTCATATCCTTACGTTATTACAATTGATATTGCATATACTTCTAACTTTTATTGGCAATCAAACGACAAACAAAAAAATCAATAAAATGAGGTTTAAATAAAAAGCAAATCTAGCACCTGTTTTATGCAAAACAACTTGACAAACAATATATCTAAATTCTTATGTCAAGTAAGCAAGAAAAAATAATCTACGTTTTAGGAGCAATATGATATAAGCATATTTAAAAAAAGTTCAATTGAAGTAAGAAATTATTTAATATTTTGTTTTGTACATCGTTTATTCGATACGTCAAAAAAGAGCTCGACAATATGGTATAAACAAACTAAGCTTCTTCAATGCGCGAGAATTCAATAAATAACGGAAATAGATCCGGAGTTTATATTCACTCAGTGAACTATGTTCACTCTCTCCATTCATAACAAACATATACAAATATGTGCGTTGCTGAATAAGGCTCAACATAGCCGAAACACAAAGGCAGAACCGCAGAAGAGCCTTGGGATGTATGACATGTAGAGTTACTCGGCGATTTCATTGAGCTCTAATAGCTTAGTGGAAACGTCGTTGGCTCTCTTAACATGCAGTTCAGGCTCGACTCCCATCTACCTGGGTAGGCCACTTGTGGAAAAATTATCTATCCTAGTGTTCGTCATTCATAACAAATACACTCAGTGAATGAGATAGAGCTGATAGAGCAATTGGGGCAAAATAAAAGGGCAATGTAAAAAATTATTTCCTTTTACCCAGTTTAACTAAGTTTGAACGAAACCAGTTTAACCATATTGCGTTACGATTGGTCATTCGAAATACAGGACTGATGTGATTGGTGGGTACTCAGCCTGGTTTGAAAAAGGAGCTGATATTAGACTTATCAGTTGAAAAGCAGTTTGAGCAACCAGAATAAAGTCGTTTACTATTGACATTGAATCAAAGAGAGCCCTTGCCTTCTGGGCCTTCTTTGAGCGATATTAGATGCACAACAATCTATTAGCTACAATTTTTCACACCAATCTGTAATTCTTGAAACCTTAAATTCTTGACTCCTGAACCTTATTTTCTCTTTGTCATTGAATACATTTTGAACACGAGATAGTATGGGGAACCGTAAATTAGAAATATCTAACAATTTTCATCATGATGTTATGATCTGAACCACGTTAAAGTTTGATCATTCGCAACCACAGACACAAAAAATGTTGAACCACCGATAATTTGGGCCAGCTACTCAGAGCTGTTGAGCCTTTGACTGGTTTATACAGGGTGGCCCAAAAAAGGGACCCCCTTAGGTAAATAATTTCTGAATAATTTTTCTCAAGGAGGAATTTTATAAAATTTATACCAGGAAATATTCAACCCGAGTGCGATATCATGTAGAAATTTTTTTATGATAAGAGCTTCCAACTTGCCGCAATAAGACATTAAATTTATGATGTCCCAAAACCTGCTGTTTATATTCCACCATTGAGTACTGTGATCGTTCGTGAACGGGAATCATTATCTCAGAGCAAAATTGTCACGGCCATTAATGTATTGTCAGTCATATTAGAGAAGTGCATTGAGCAGGATTGAGGACATTTTGAACATATCATTTGACTGAAAGAATGAGTTATTGATTTTTCTGTTCTGATTCATAAGGGTATAAAGGAAATAAATTTTGTTACAGTGCGTTTTTGGATTGTAAAGTTTTAAAGTCAATTTATTCAGGGATGCTAACCCATATCATCATGATATTTACAAGAAATATCCCCCTTGAGTTGAATATCATGTAGTACAAATTTCATGAAATTCCTACTTAAGAAAAATTTATTTATAAATTATTAAGCTTGGGGGTCCCTTTTTTTGGCCACCCTGTATAATAAGTTAGAATAGCAGTCTATGTTCTATCATCATAGGAGCAAGTTTGGAATCTGTATCAAGACCTAATTGCTACAAAGTCACAATTTTAGCCAAACTGTTGTGATCTGGAGAAGAAAATTGCGTTCTGCCATAAACAAACGAGTCTAAATATTGTGACTTGGGACTTAACTGAATGGACAGACTCAAAACAACTGAGGAGGAGGCAGAAATTTGCATTCAACGCCATTTCACCCATTTACACTTCATTCAGTTTCATTTCAACCGGTCTGTCTTAAACCTCAGAAATTTGGATTGCTGAAAGGACCTATCATTGACAAAAGACTTCAGTTGAGTTGCTCGTTAGCTATATAAGGTAGCAGATTCGGCATAAAGAAAATAGCAATTGCAACAGCAACTGAATATAGTAAGGACTGTAATAGCAATTGTATTAGCGGGCAATAACAACTGCCTGCAGTAGCAACTGAGAAGAGATTGCAGTAGCAACTGAGTAGGAACTGCAGTATAGCAACTGTAATATCAGCTTGTAGTTAAGCAACTGAAAGTTTGACTTAAACATGTCTATGAATTAACGTAATGTAGTATAAAGACCAAATATTCTGTCTATTATTTTCTAAATGTTGCTTTATGTTGCCATCTCTTTCAATTTCTGATTAAAATTATTTGATACACAAAGAGACAATATTTTTCTAGGAAAGTGCTTGGCACTTGTATGTAACCTGTAAAAATACCTGATTAGCTGATTTAGAATCAACGAAATATGATGATGTAGGATATTGGTTCTCGTTCTTTGCTCACCTGTCACAGCTCTCAGCAAAAGCACAGCATTTTCTCAGATTTCATATGCCAGACAAACACGATGTTTTCCTTCAAAAGTACCTGAATGGAGGGCAATAACACATTAATTATAATACTGCACGCAAGATAGTGGAACCTTTCAATCTGACCTATGCAATAAATAAGAGATAAACCACATTGCTCATTGCCCGATTATGGGAGACGGGTCTCTCCCGAAATGTTGCCCTAATAAAAATCAAACGCTTCTCATAGTAAGCGGTGATTATCACGTCTAATAGGGTATAGTGAAATCTCTTCTAAGGAGCATCATTATACAGCGGACATCTCTGAAAAAGGACAAATACTTTCTTCCAAATGGTCTTTCTGTGTAAAAAGACCACTCTATCGGGGAAACGTCTCTACAGCGGACACCTCTGAACAAAGACCAATAATTTCTTCCCAATGGTCTTTCCTGTGTAAAAAGACCACTCTATCGGGGAAACGTCTCTACAGCGGACACCTCTGAACAAAGACCAATAATTTCTTCCCAATGGTCTTTCCTGTGTAAAAAGACCACTCTATCGGGGAAACGTCTCTACAGCGGACACCTCTGAGCAAAGACCAATAATTTCTTCCCAATGGTCTTTCCTGTGTAAAAAGACCATTCTATCGGGGAAACGTCTCTACAGCGGACACCTCTGAACAAAGACCAATACTTTCTTCCCAAAGGTCTTTTCTGTGCAAAAAGACCACTCTATCGGGGAAACGTCTCTACAGCGGACACTTCTAAACAAAAGATCAAAATTTTCTTCCAAAATGTCATTTGCTTGTGAAAAATACCTCCGTGCAGCGAGCAGAAAAATTAGTCCCACGGGTGACTATTATAGAAAAACACAATCATCCCATATTAAAGATATTCTCTAGAATGATGCCTTGCCTTGTTAGAGCGTCACATTCGACTTAGGCCCTGGCCAAGCAATCAAACATTTTTGGTCCAACATTTTAAATCTGCTTTACAACAAATGTTTGACCGTTTGGCCATTTCCAAAATCATTGCTTGACAAGTAAAAGTCAAAAAATTTGTGGCGTTTTGTTTTTGAAAAAGTTCAAAAACATTTTTTGCTTGAAGCATGCGATCAAAAATTTTGCTTGACAAGCAAATCTCAAATGTCGGACCAA
>JACTAT010000168.1:409171-425904 GCA_014526335.1 Chrysaora quinquecirrha | reverse complement strand
CATATTTACAGAAAAAAGCTGTTTGTGCTTGTAAGCTGGTTGTTAATTTCGTAGCCATTTAACACCTTTTGCCCAGATGGGGCTGGGTTATTGTGAGAAATAGAAAATTTTGAAGAACAGTATGAAACAAATATCATAGATCAGACAGGTGTATCGTATGTAATACTATCAGGTCTTAATTATTGTAAGTCTTTAGTCTCTGATCTCTGCAATATCATTATCTTAAAGAAGAATTTAAAGTCAAGAAACGACACAAGTTTAGCACGATTTAAAGATGAAAAGGAAGCAGCTCTGTGGTAATGAAAAACGAAAACAGAATGCCCAGAATGCTTTGAAAGCTGCAGCCTCAGCTCCTGGCTGGAAATCACTGCTAAACTTATTTGGCAAAACAAAAGATGTGATCTCAGAAAAAACATACCCAGGGCCAGAAGTGCCTGGGAGCAGCCGCGAACAAGAGCAAAATTCATTTGGAATGAGAGAATACAGACCATTGATGACATTAAAGAAGATGAAATAAAGGAAGACGAAAGGAAAGATGACACAGACACGACCTTTGACAAGATCTGGTACAGAGGGAAAAAGCTTGATATAATCTTGCTTGTTCACTCGGAATGCTGTCTCGAAGTGAGACAAGTAGTGAAAGATAAAACGAAACGCAACAAAATGATCTGTACAACATGCCAGAAATACGAATCTGATGTCATAAAGCTGTCAATGAACGGTCGCTTGCCAAACTGGGAAGCCTAAGCACTTTTGAATTTCTCAAGTCTTGATAGGAAGAGTGTGACTTGTTATACAAGCGAAGGCATGACTTTATAACAAGAGGATGCCATCTCATTTGCCTTGACTAGACAGACAAGGCCTTAGCTTGATCTTTTAGCAGGAGTTCTAAGAACTGATCAGAAACTGCACCAGTGTGCATTCTCAGATGGCGCTCCAATAACTTTTTCTAACCAAAACTCTTTTGACAATCTTCCCATTTACATGCATAAAACTTTCCAAGTTTTGCCCATGCTTAATATTACCTTCATTCAACAAAAGCTCTCTAAATAAGTCATTGAAAACAATCTTTTTCCTTGCTGAAACTTCTGGTGAAGTATTGCAGCGTTTCTTACAGCTACTGCTCACAACTGCAAAATTATTCCACGACACGACCCATCTGAACGTTTGAAGCAATATCTCTGATATGTTATAATATGTTAAAAAGATTTCGAAGAATTATCTTCCTAGATGTTTGGAGCACATGACAATGATGAACAAAATTACTATGTAGATTTTAATTTTGAGAAAATTCAGTGCCCCATCTGGTGAAGTTCTGATCAGCTCTCAGATTTTGGCCTACTACAACAATTAAACAGTCACCTTTTTCATGCAAGTTCTGTTCCCATTACTCTGAAATCAAATCAAATCAAGGGGAAAAGAATGAGGAAGAATTATGTGGTAGAAAATACAACTTACCGGGTACTAATATCTTGATTTTAGCTGTCTTTCTTCTTCAGCACTGCCTTCCTTTTAAACTCCATCGGAACCCACAAAAATCTGAAATCCAAGACTAGCCTGGATCGTATGAACAACAAAGCTCGGACGCACAATGCTGTGGTCGTTTCCCCTCCCGCGCTCCCTGGTCTGCACTGTGGGGAAAATATGCCCATTCCTCCTTCACTTTTTAAGAAATGAAAGGGAGAGTATGTATTGCTACAGATTCAATAATGTTGGGTCAAATGCATGAAGAAATGACTGGAAATAATGTTAACCCTGAGGACTTTGCTTATTTGCATGTGGATTCTTAGTTAGCAGTCCAGATGGAATTATCTTGGAAGACGGCGCTGAGAATATGAGTGGCAAGGGGGTAGAAGTAAAATGCCCTTTGTCATACAGAAATTCAACTTTTAGTGAGATTGTTGCTGCTGAATTAAAAGACAAAGATGGAAAAAGCAGTTTCTCTTTGACATCAGCAAAAGAAGTCAACAAAAGTCAGGGTTATTGCAACCAAGCCCAAGCAGAGATGGTAGCAACTACTGCTGCATGAGCCCGCTTTGTTGTTTGGACAACATTTGATTGTGAAATAATTAAGGTTGCAAGGGACAGTGCTTAGGAAACAACATATGTTCCCCTTTTGAAAGAATTCTATTTAAATGAGCTACTGCCAACCTGTTTCATAAAAGAGGATTAAAGTTACAAAATTTTCTAAGATAATCAAATGAATTTATAATTACAAATAAAATCCATTGGGTTCCCAGTCATTATCTTGAAATATACTGGCAATTATAGGTGTTTGTAAATTTACAAGCACTGCACAAAGTTGCACTATTTTGTCAACAAATTACCTTAGACGAGCGTTTATATACTCCAATACGATTGTTTTATTACTTTATTTCTGTGATCTCTTCTTAAATTGGTGAAAATTAATTATTTTTCCGATGCTCGATACGGCTTTGTCAAACTGGTTATTTTTCATTATCACTTATCCTTTGATCATCTACAGACAGATGATTTGACCTTTTAAATTCGAAATTTGAAAATTTGACCAACTGCAGGAAAAGCAACCAATGCTCTTCGGAAAAAATTCGAAAAGAATGGCTGAGGTATTTAGATGATTGTTTTATCTACTGGGACACCAAACTCTGTTCGGAGAACGAACTGCACACAATGTTGAATAATTTGCACCAGAATATAAAATTTACCATGGAATCAAGCCCCGTTGAAATGCACTTTTTGGATGTTCAGGTCCAAATTTCAAATGAAAAAGTCATAACAGACATCTATTATAAGCAAATAGATACCCAAAACTATGTACCATTTAAATCATCCCATCCCAAACATACACTAAAATATATCCCATACAACTTAGCTAGGCGATTATGCATGATTATTGACGAAAAGTCAACATTAGATACACGATTAGAACAACTGAAAAGTACCCTTACTCATCTCGGCTATCCATTAACGTTATTTAATAAAGGTATAAGTAAAGCAAAAAGCATCCCACAAGAAATGTTACGCTCTACTACAGAAAATGAGACAACAGACAACCAATTGACCTTTGTATCAACAAACAACCCAAGGAATCCAGATAAGTTTTCAGTAAAAAGAGAATCAATACCAATTCTGAAAGCAAGCCCCAAAATGAACAGAGCGAATAAAGGACATAAAATTAATACCCAGCAAACAACAACCAGATAACGTAAAACGAATTTTAACTAGAGCTAAATTCGACACAAACTACAACACTTCCAACGAGCCCAAAATATCTCAATGTAAGGACACCTGTTGCCAAACCTGTAAGGTTTTAGGAACATTGTGACTGCTTGATAATGTTCGCTAGAATCCCATCCTTTGCCTTTCGTAGTTCCAGAAAACAGTCTTCTTTTACGTGCAGAGAACACGGAGCCAGAGAGAGACGTTATGATACGTTTACCATTCTAACTGAACTATATAAAAATTCTAAATACACAATATTTAAAGGATGTAAAAGTAAACGGAATATAATTTCTACCAACGTAAAAGTAAATAAGGTTGTGGTGTTACTTTCTAAATAAGGAGAAAAGAGATGTGGAAAGTGATGAGTAAGCTGAGAAAAACAATAAATAGGAATGACCTATTGTGATGAAGACAATGGGAGTGTTGCAAATGACGTGATGAAATGAGATGCGACATTGAGCGGAAGAAAACTTTTAAAATGAATGGACTGAAAAGAGAAGAGCCTGAAAGTGAAGGAAAAGCCTAAAATTACAAAGTTTAATTTCACTACAAGAGCTCCTCTCCTAGAATGCAAACGGATGAAAAGCATTCGATAACGTGGAAAGTTACAATTGATAGTAAAAATTAACTGAGTAAAATTGAATTAAAGCTGAATTGGCTTGATTACGTACGAGAATAAAATGAGTTGAATTTAAGCAAAATCAAAGAATTAGTGATTTACGTGTGTCCAGTTTGATTGTTTTTGTTTGAGTTCGCTTTGACTTGATCTTGATGCTTGTTGATAATAATGTTCGGTGTTTGTTGTTTTGCTGTTGATATTGAAATCTGAAACTGAAGATGTTATCACTCATTTCTGATGTTGAAAACAGAGAACCGACTTGCCTTGCGATCCGCCAGTTGAGTTGGTCGTCTTTATGATGATGATTGATAAACAACGAGGTTTTATGAGTAGGCTGACCAGGAACCTTGAAAGCTGCAAGGTTTTGTGAGTCCGGTAACCAGGAACCTGAGTTGCGTTGAGTGTCAACAGTGAGGCAGTGGTTGCTCGCCCTGCGTTTGAGTGTGAGTGCTGCCACGCTGCCAATTAACAACGGCTTAAGTTGAGTTGAAAACAGAGGGTTTTACGAAAGGATCCTGAACCTTACCAAAGTCAAGTGAAGCAAAGCAGTGGGGCAGTTAAAGCAGCGAGTTTCGGCCGCCGATTCGTTGAGTGCTGCTAAGGGCTGCCAAGCTGTTTGGGCTGTGCTTGAACTTTGAAGTTAAATAGACGTAAACTTGAAAGGCACTTACGTGATGCTTGACTGAAACGAAATAGCCTGAGAGTGAAGGAAAAGCCTAAAATAACGAAGTTTAATTTCACTACAAGGTTATTCAGGTTGGCAATGAAGTAGAGATTGGCTGCAAAGATAGAAGACCAAATTTAAAATTAGAACGAAAATGAATTGTGGAGTAAGAGACTTCATTTATGCATTAACGTGCAATGGGTGTAAGGAAAACTATATAGAGGAATCAGATGACACACTAAGACATAGGGCAGCTGTCCTTTGTGATCAAATCATCCAACCTCAATATAGAAAATAAATGTAAGCAACCATATCTATAATTGCGCAAAAGATATCTCCCGATGTTTCGAATCTGCCCCTTTTACAAACTTCAAAACCAAGATGAAACATTTCAAATAGAGAAAGAGCAATATTTCATAGAGAAATTCAAACCCTCCCTAAATCGTACTCTCAACAACTGACAGAGCCTTGATTTCAAAATATTCAATCAATACGTCACATTAACAAAAGCAGAAAATGTATTAACTTTATAGTATTAATGAATTGAAATTTAGATTAGCCTGACGAGTCCGCTTGAACGGATGAAACTATTAGTGTGATAAAGTTGTAAACTCTTGTACTTCTAAGTCATTTCTGTGTTTTATTCTATATTGCACAGATTTTTTCTTTGTTTTAACATATAAACTTATATAGATAGATTTATATAGATTATATAGATTTATATAGATATATACATTTAGAGTTATTTTACAAAATAAATGTAACTTGTAAGGTGCTACTAAATGATAATGAATTTGAATATGAATTTAAACTTGATTCATTTATCCACAGGACATTTCGAATTCAATTATCTTTTCCTTATTTGTCAAAACTGCTTGCGTATGAGCATCAGATGTATTCAGTTGGAAATGGTTATGTCTGGATACTGGCGTGCGACCCCCCAAAGCAACAACATTTTATACCTTTGAGCTGCTTTGTTCTGGGATACGTTAAGTAGCAACTTTCCGCTGACATCATTTGTCCAAAGTCTAAAACACTATCAAAGAAATCTGGCAGGGTTTGTATGATTAATAACTCTGTAGATTTTATCTTCTTTGCCTGTTCAAATCAACTGGTTTTTCAAGCTTGGATATGTAAAATAAAGTTATGTAGAATATTGACAGTTAGGGAATGGGTTAACTCAGCAGTTTAAGTCAAAGTAATACATTTCCTTTGTAGCATACTCTAGATTGCAGGTTGAAAAGGTTGGCCTGGAATGAGTCTGCACAGCATTAACCAACGGAAATGAACACGGATTTCCGAACTGATGATACTGCAGGTACTCTGGACGACGAACTTCACGACGAGGTCTTGCAGGTCTTGGCGTTGACGAGTTCGTAGAAGTAAACGAAGCTTCAGATTGCGAGTTTAAATTTGGCAGATTAACGTCCTCTCTAGCAACAGTCTGACTCGTAGAACTGTCTGCAGTTGGCATGACTGTGAAATTCTGTGATCCATCCTCTGCGTTGGACAAGTCATTTGCCTCAGGTGGTCGGAATGGTGTTGGCGGTCTTGGTGGAGACCAAGGTGTTTTTTCAGGCTCTACAGCAAGAATGAGTTCATCATCGTCACTATCTGAATCGATATTTTGAATATCCTTTTCTGACTTGTGATGACCAGCATCCTTGACAGTATTGCGTTTTGAAGGAGGAGCGCGTCTTGTATGCTGTACATTTTCAATTGGTAACTCATTACATGGTAATAAGAGATTACGATGTAGAGTACGTACTTTTCCATGTGGATCGCTTTCTGCTATAACTTTATACACAGGACTATCATCGCCCATGCGTTCCAAAACGCGATATACATTTCGTTCCCAGTACGATCGTAATTTGCCTGGGCCACCCTTTTCTGTTAAATTACGAACTAGGATTCGATCATCCTTTTGTAAGACTGAAGAACGAACACGTTTCTCATAGTGATCTTTACTTTGTTGTTGACTGTGCTGTGATCTTCTTGCAGCTATTTCATAAGCTTCTTTCATAGCTGAACGCCATTTCCGTGCATAATCGGGATAGTGGTCTGAAGAATTATTACAAAGTTTTGGTTGTATGTCAAAGATGATGTCTATTGGCAATCTCGGAGAGCGACCATACAGTAAATAAAACGGAGAATAGCCTGTAGATGCATGCTTCGTGCAATTATATGCATGTACAACTTTGTTCAGATAATCTCGCCATCGCGATTTTTTTTCTTCAGGTAATGCACGCAACATTGATAGAAGGGTTTGATTAAAACGTTCCACCTGGCCATTACCTTGGGGATGATATGGTGTTGTGCGAGAATGACGTATGCCACAAAGTTTTTCGAGGCTATCCATCAGTTTGTTTTCAAATTCTCCTTCCTGATCGTGATGAATCCGTGCAGGGAACCCAAACTTCAGGATAAAATCGTTGTATATTTTATCAGCAACCGTTGAAGCAGATTTATTCTTCGTAGCATAAGCATAGGCAAAACGGGTAAAGTGATCCATCAATACTAAAATATATTCGTACCCACCAACACTTCGTTCTAAATGCACAAAATCGACAGAAATCAATTCAAATGGCTGCGATGAAGAGATGCTCTTGAGTGGTGCTTTCGTAGACACATTAGGACGGCGTTGTTTGAGACAAGAACAAACGCGAGTTGTATAATGTTCTATATCTGCACGCATGTTCGGCCAATAAAATCGTTGTACAGCTAAATCAACAACTCTTTCAGATCCAAGATGTCCCATGTCATCATGTAACTCCCGATAGACAATATGTCGCAACTTGAGTGGTAAGACGATTTGATCATGCTCTTGTGTCTTTCGTCGTAGCAACCCATTTGCATCAATATATAATTTATCCCATTCACGGAGTAATTTCTTTGTTGCCACTGATTCGTTAGAGCTGTCCTTTCGACTGGGTTTTGAACCGAATCTCTTCAATGTAAGGATTCGCGAAATCGCGGCATCGTGGTGTTGTGCTTGCTTCAGATCGGTTGAGTCAAGTCGAAGATCATTTTCTGGTTTGATTTCTTCATTAGCTTGCAGTTTGATGTGATCTTCAGAGGCAGACAAAGCTGATACCCAAGTTGTACGATTTTCATTCTGACAAACAACAGCAAGAGCTGTAGCGTGAAAGGCTTCATTGGTTGCTTCGTGTGTACATTCGTGAATATATTTCTCAATGTCAAGTGGCATTCGAGACAAGACGTCCGCATCAGTATTGTGGTCACCTGGTCGATATCTGATATTAAAATTGAAATTTGAAAGGTCAGCGACCCAGCGATGTCCCGTAGCATTTAGCTTAGCTGATTTCATCACATACGTCAAAGGGTTGTTATCGGTGTAAACCGTAAAATATGGTGCATAATACAAAAGATCTCGGAATTCGTCGCACACAGCCCACTTCAACGCTAAGAACTCCAATTTCCCTGAATGAAGGTGATAATTCTTTTCACTTGGTGACAGTGTTCTTGAAGCGTAGGAAATTACTCTCATGCGACCGTTCTGTCTTTGGTACAAAACCGACCCAAGTCCTTTGTTGCTGGCGTCTGTGTGTAAAACGTACGGAGCGTTGAAGTCAGGATAAGCCAGTATGGGGGGGCTTATAAGACAATCGATCAATCTGTCTAAGGCGGATTGTTGAGCTTTTGACCATACAATGAGTTGCCTTGAGGGTAATTGCCCTTTACCACGAGATTTCGAATTCACATGCTTTGATGCACGGGTGGTTACGTTTTTGTTTGATGAGGCTGGCTTTTGCAGTAGATCAAATAGCGGTGCAGCTAATTGTGAGAAATTCTTTATATATTTCCGGTAATAGTTTAACAAACCGACGACTCGGCGTACGTCACCAACTGTTTTAGGGCTACAGTGCCGTAGTGCTTCTACGGCTTTAACATTTGAATTGTCAACTTGGTATCCTTCAGCTGATACAAGATGCCCCAGATATTTTACACTGTCGCTAAAAAGCTTGCATTTTTTCGGTTTTAGTTTTATTCCATTCTCTCGTAAGCGTTGCAGTACTATTTGTAAATGCTGTAGATGTGAATCAAAGTCTTTGCTAAATACTAATACATCATCCAAGTAAGGGATGCATATATCATCTCTTATTCCTTCAAGACACTGCTCCATAAACCTCTGGAAACCACCAGGGGCATTAGACAGACCAAAGGGTATTCTAACCCACTCATAAAGACCCCAAGGTGTGATAAATGCAGTGAGGTGACGATGTTCTTCTTGTATAAAGCCTTGATGATATGCTTTTCCTTGGTCTAAAAGTGTAAACCATTTGTTACCTCCCAAACTAGCTAACGCATCTTTAACGCGAGGTAAAGGATGTCTGTCCGGGATTGTTCTTTCATTCAATTGTCTATAGTCTACACAAAGTCTTAGGCTACCATCCTTCTTTCGCACACATACGACGGGACTTGAGTAATTGGATCTAGATTTCGTGATAAATCCCTTATTTAACATATCTTCTATGTATTGTTTCACCTCCGGATACAAAGGTTTCGGTATAGAGGTATATGTTTTCTGAACAGGTGTAGCATCAGACAAGTTAATCGGTAATTGTAAACTTTCTGCACAACCAATATCTTCCTCTCCCGTCGAGAATGATGCCGATTCTGCAATTAATAAGCTCGAAACACGCTTTTTCTGATCATCATCGAGTATACCGAAATCAAATTGATTTAAGAACGCAGAATGTTCTTCGTTAACCCCAACAGATAAAATGCTACAACCATTTTCGCAAGTTAACCTCGCCTCCATGTCCTCAGTCTTCTCATCAGATCGAGGCTCTTCACGTAATTTCACGTCTAGGGCCGTTATTGATTTGACCAGTTCAACACGGCCCAAAACAGTTTTGCCTTTGAGCAGTATAGGATGATCTGTTGAGTTATAGATATGTATCTGCATGCGAAAGTTCTTCCCTCGAGGAATGGTCGTCAAAGTTTCTTTTATTTCTAACCCAGGGGGCCACGGACAACTTTCGTCAGGTTCGAACAGGACTGGTGTTTTATTGCAGATTGTTTCAGCATTGCCACGACAACTTACTGATGTTAACATTTTAGGTGGTAGTGAAATGTTTTTTTGGTGATTTTAAAACAATTAATTCGTCGGGCGAATCTTCAGAGATGAGGTTCACTAGGGTCTCAGCACTTTGTTTGCTTATGTCTTGAAACGAACATTGAATAGAGTTTATTAATTCGTTTGATATGTTGCCATTTACGTCAATGTCGTTGTTATTTGAGCTGGAATGTTTGATTATTTCTTCGATAACATTAAAACCGACAATTGGGTTTGCCAAGTCTACTTTTGAAACCAGAAAAGGTACTGACAAAGACTGTGTTGTATTTCCACTCATTAGTTCAAATTTCAGTTCAACGTATCCAATATACGGGACGGGGGTGTTATTTGCAGCTCTGAGATCTAATTCTTTTCCATAATCCAAGAGGTCACTAAGGTCACGGGGCTTCAGATTAGGAAATTTTTCTTTCAAAAAGTTCTCAGACAGAATTGAAATTTGAGATCCTGTGTCCCATAAAATATTCGCTTTAATATTGTTCAACTTGCACGAAATAATACACTTTTTGCCAACTAAACGAGAGATTTTGATTTGATCTTTCGGTGACAAATGACTGACAAAAATGTTGTTGTTGTTTTCTTGGTTACTCGATAAGATTGATAAAGCATGACATAAGGGTTTATGAATTGACCAGTTTTTATTCTGGCAGTTTTTACTACAGTAACTCGATATTTTACAATTACTGCATACGCAAATCGCTGTTTCGATACTTTTACCACAAGAATGACACATTTTGGAGCTAGTTCTTGGGGACTTTTCCTCGGCTACACGACGTCCCTCCCATGCAGCCGCTGCTCGTTTCCCTGTCGTCGTCTTCGCTGTTTGCAGCCGCGGGCAAAATGCTCAGAAGACCCACAGATAAAACAGTGGTCACACTCATCTTCTTTATTTTTAGCAATGCAATCTTCGCAGGCTGGGGTGCGTTTTGCCGGTTTCTTAGCTTCCTGCCATTTTCTGTGTTAGCTTTAACAGCACCCTTCAACGCGTCGACGTCCGCTTTTATCGCTTCTAGAGTGGCGAGCATGGGGTTGGGCTTATCCTTCTTAGATACTGTTGCTTTCTGTTGTTGGGCTGTTACTTCAGCAACTATTGTCGAGCTAGATTTTAATGCTTTTTTTCGAGTCCCAAATTTGCTAATTCTTTCATTCTCTGTTGACAAAGCTGTGTTTACCTCTTTGATCAAAGTCTGATCCGAAACGTTTGGTGTTTGAAGGATAGGACGCATTCGATTCCTTATAGCGTCGTCTGACAAACCGGTTTCAATCGCATTGAGGAAAACATTTTGTATCAGAGTTTGATCATATCTGATTTTGGAATCTTTCTCTTGACTTGCATTCAGTATTTGTTGTCTAAGTTTTAGGGCTCGCATTAGAAACATTAAAGGTGTCTCGCTTTGCTCTTGAACTATATTCGTTAGTTCATGATAAAGTTCGCTTGCCGACTTCTCGCAATAGTGACTTCTCAGTATCTGAGTAAGCTGGCTTAGGCTAAGGCGCTGAATACTTTCTAAATACGCTTTCAAGTGCAAGCTTGGGGAAACTGCGTTTATAATTGCGTCAACAATTTCCCTCTCAGAATATCCTTTCTCAACAGCGCTTTGAATCTGTTTCTGAAGGCTGCTATACGACAACCGATTTTTTTCATTAGAAATTACCCCAATTATTTTGAAATCTTTTATCCGAATGAGATTTTTCAGTGAGGTTCTGGCAGTTATTGCTTCCGTTTCCGGTTGTTTAACCTCAGCAGATTCAACAGATTTCTTTTTAGAAATAGGAGTAGAAGACCTAAAATTTTTATCTTTTACTGAATGAAAACGCTGCTTAGCTTTTTCTATCTTCGTTTCTTGTTCTTTCAAAAGGGCCATAAACTTGTCTTCTAGATTTTCGATTTCTTGTTTCGCCTCCAAAATCTCCTTTTCAACTTCGGTGTCTGGTTCTGCTGTTTCCTCTTCTTCTTCGTCTGTTGTGTTTTCCAGGGGCGGTGGATCTCCATTCATGAACGAAAGAATGTCTTCCAAATAATCCATAATTACCCTTTCTGCATTATCTGTATCTTCAAGTTTTTCGAGTTCATTTTCGACGTAATCTCGTATTCTTTTTATTTGATATCTTTTAGGCTTGTCCTGTTCTGTTTCGAGTTTTAAATACTCAGCAAGTTCAAGCAACTTTTCTTTTGATAATTCGTATAATTTCGTTTCAATTTCGAGCTGCACTCCTTCCATATCTCTAAGCTTGACAACTCAAACTCAAACAAAATTTCGCAATACTTTAGGCCTGGGTGTTCCTGCAACCAGCCTGAGAAAACTACCCTCTGCTACCAAGATGTCAGGCCCTCGGATTTCAAAAATCAAAAGACGCCAAAAGTCAAGATAACAAACAAATACGACTTAAATATCGCAGCCGAATATTAGATATAGATCTTACATTTATGAATCTTTAATAGAACTACGGAAAACTAAACTGTCTTCTAGACAAGTTCAACCGTCTCCTCACGCATCAACAAAGATCAGCTTTCAAAAAAACTAAAATAGTCCCAGACGGGGGTCAACGTTCCTTCTCACGATAATATATGTGTCTCTCACATCACAACATGCTCCATGGTCACTGCATACAATCTCAAATACAAAGACTTGCTTTTGTTTGAAAACAAATTATTGCATTAACCACTGAGTTCATGCTGTAACATACATTAAAATGCAAATTTCTCAAATAGTAATGAGGTAACAAGCACTTTCATGGGGTAACAAGCAATTTCATGACACAGTGAAAAAATAACTAATAAGGAATGTCCAATATGCAGTCTGTATGATGCTAAATTTTTTTTACATAAAACCTTAAGTGAGATAATCCTAAGTGAGACAGTTCAGGTAAGTCATAATCATCAATCTGAGCTGGTTAGGCCATCCATTGTAAATTCATCAAAGATGTTTTCTTTTATGCTGTTCTCAATATTGGTCCCATTTTTCCACTCCACAATCATGCTTATCATAAGAAGCCTTAGGAACTTACCCTGAAATGCAGGCACATGGCAGGTCTTGTGACAGAATCTATTTCTAAAAACTGCTGAGCAATCCTACACAACCAGATCAAGTTGTCAGCTATAAGCTCATAACTCCCCAGCTTTTTGACTAACTATATCCTTATTTCAATTCATGGTAATGACAACTAACAACTTGTTTGTAGAATTGGTCAAGGGTTTCCAGGTTCTTTTAAAGCATTTTTAGTTTAGTTAGTATTTCCAAGCACTGCATTGTATCACAAAGACTGACATGCTGCTGATATGGGCTTAGGATAAGTATGAGATGTTATGTTAATTATGGTTAGTAGCAAATGTGCCATATCATTGTAGAATTATTAGAATTATTTAATTTTTTGCAAAGCAGTAGATTCTCAAAATGAAACGAAGTTTACAATTTTATATTGCCTTTTACTGTACTTTTACAAATTCTTTGTGTGCTTCTTGGGTCTTTAATATGTTTCATGGTATTTCCTTATGTAAGAAAAGCTTTTCCAAGTCATTTACAGGAGCATCATATCAGTCGACGGTGGCAATTAAACAGATGTAATAGGAAAACACTTCCACAAATAGCATAACTATTTCATTTAAAAATCCTAATACCTTCAGAAAATTGCCTTAAATACATTACCTTGTATACATGTATGTATTATGATTTAAATATTGCAACATTAGGAAAATTAATTTCATTACTAAAAGCTTACCATCACCAAAAGAGCCTTCATGATATAATGGTGCTTCATACATAATTCTATAAGGGCTACTTTGAATATCTACTTTCAAAGCTTGAAAAAATACCTTTGACCAAATCTAAAGACAAGCTGTTTATCTCATTACAGTCATGCATTTGACAAAATAACACACTGATGAGAAAGTGGGGAATCAAAAAGTATAACCAACAGTGTTGCCTGTAGCATTGCTCAATAGATTTGAAAAATGCAAAGATTCCAGTAAAAGGTCTGCTAAATGTCTGGAGTTTTTTTGGATGGTGTAGACCATGAAATCTTAAATAACAATTTATCAAAGGTACTGTCAGGAAACATGCCTACTAGAATCTCTGCAAATGTATTAATCAACGAACAATCTAAAATACAACCACTACATGCAAATCACAACATGCTCCATGGTCACTGCATGCAATCTCAAATACATAGACTTGCTTTTGTTTAAAAACAAATTATTGCATTAACCACTGAGTTCATGCTGTAACATACATTAAAATGCAAATTTCTCAAATAGTAATGAGGTAACAAGCACTTTCATGGGGTAACAAGCAATTTCATGACACAGTGATAAAATAACTAATAAGGAATGTCCAATATGCAGTCTGTATGATGCAAATTTTTTTTTACATAAAACCTTAAGTGAGATAATCCTAAGTGAGACAGTTCAGGTAAGTGTCCTTTACGAATTTATAATACAATACTATAAATGGATTAACCACTAGAGTCTACATCAATGGCTATTACAAAGTCTATCTAATTAATAATTTTAATGCTACATAAATTGCACAATTATATCACAAAAACTGATAGCCTCCTTGCTATAACCATATGGAGAACAGCCTACAAGAAAACAGAGCAATGCATCCAGTTTAAAACCTCTTACCTACTCCCGCAACCCCTTAATCCCCTTACCCCCAACCCCTTCCCCTACTATCACTTTCCTTCCCCTCTCCAAAACCCTTCCCCACCCAATTATTTACCCTGTCTCTGTGGCATATAAAATACAGAGGAAACATTGGAAGAACAGCAAAGTTATGAAATGTATACAAATAAAAAGAAATGGAAATCAAGCTCTTCAAAACAGTTACAAAACAGAAACATTTCCATGAGACTGAGTGTCTGTCATGAAATACAAGTCATCAAATCTGCAGAACCAACCAAATTCAACATTAAAAAACATATTGAAAATCCTCCAACCTCTACGTGTGACATGTTCACCTTAAAAGATAAAAAAGCGAGTAACTAAAAGAAATGCTTCATAAGGTGCACTCTTAAGTAAACTAAACTACACTAGTTACTGAATAAAAATACCACTACCAACTAAATGACTGAAATATTGAAAGCTACTACAGTAAATTAACTTAACTATGACTTTGACACAACTACTGACTATTACTGAGTATGACTTTCCATTGAAACCAAAACTTTAAAATAAAATCTTTCCATCATGTCAAGTGCAACAATACAGGCATCTAACTCCCACTAACTGTGGAATTTATCAGTTTTTGAAAAGTTCCATGCTTCTCTTTTGTGCTAATTGAAAAAGTTTATCCACTGACAGAGCTCAACTAAATCTATAAACAGCAAGTCTGTAGAGCTGATCCAAATGTCAATTACAGTCAACTATACAAAAATGCTTCTTTTGATAAAAAAAATAAAAACAGAAGAGATTGTATATAAATTACTTTAAGCATTGGACTGATTGAACAAAATTTAATGAAACCACCAAGAAACTACACCATGCTATTATTGTATCTGCACCTTCAATTTTGAATTTTAATGAGTCCAATGCTTAAATTATCAATAATAGAGCATATACTTACCATACTTACCACAAACTCCAGACAGTGGCTAAAAAAATAATCATTCATCCATTGACTGATTGTCTTCGTCTAAAACAGGTAATACACCTGGAAAATCAATAACAGCACGCATAATTTGTCATGCAAGAAATCTAATTTGACATCTATCACGAGGATTCTTGAAAAGAACTTGATACTGAGTATTTAGAGCCAAATTTCTCATTTCTGTTCCTCTTGGAAACGGGTTTTGCATCATAACAATGCCGTTGATGTTTAGATGAGATCTTCCTTTTGTGAACAATTTTCCCAAATCTTTAAAGTTGGCAATTTCATGCATTAAATCATCGACAATGATAGTTAATCTTTTGTCGGATCTTTTGATTTCTTCGTACAAGTTTTCAGATAGCTCAGTAATAAATCTACAATTCCTGTTAAAACTTTTTTTAGCGCACTCAAACAATTGGGGTTGATTTGTTCCAAAGATTGAGATATTGTCTGCCATTATCAATTATATTGTTATAATTTTTTAACAGATTTTTTACCCAAGTCGTTTCGCTGCTTCCACTTACTCCAGATAATATCAAAGAAAAAGGTGCTTTAAATCTCAAATCGTAACTCATATTTATAACAGATTTTAAACATCTCATACAACAGGTAACATCTATTTATAACAAATTCTTTACATCGAACTAATATCTATAACACTAAACTAATATTCATAACATCAAACTAATATTCATAACATCTAATTTTGAACATCTCATAACAACTATGATCTAACATTATAACAACATTCAGTCTAAACAAGTGTAATGATTAAATTGTTTATTATTCCGCTCAATATTTGCAGCAGATACATCAATTTGAAGAGACTTGGATGAGATAATTCATCATACAGATTTTCAACTCTGGATTTGATCGTTTGATTCAGTCGACCATTCTTCTTCTTCAGCTCATCAAGCATTGATTTCTTAAACAATTCTTTCCCTTCAGCCAGCATGTCGGAGTTGACATAACTAATGTGGAATGATAGAAATCTGAAAGCATTATGAACCATGCAATCTTGCTTGTGATCAGTAGCATCAATTTGTTTTGTCCAAATCTCTGTGGTTGCACACTTTTCACAATACTCTTTCGCTTTGTTGAAAATGTATTTCAGGAGAATTTCACCACATGCTTCTTGCACTTTGTTTCTTTTTCTTCTTTTGGATCTGCTCATCATCACTCGCTGGTCTTTTACGTGATTGAAGTTTAAGCATTTTCAGTTCTACAAGCTTTCCATGCAATGCTTTCAGCACTTCTTCTTTTAGATTTATTCTCCACTTTGAAGGTTTCTCATTCTTCCATCTTCGGGTTCCAAGACAAAGATGTGTAGGGAAATCGCCATTTTTCTGCAGATAGATTTCCAGCTTGTCCTCATATGCTTCTCCTTTACTCAAAACTTCAGTGTATAGTGTTACAAACTGTGTGATCCTACCAAATACTGCTTTGATTGAGTGTGTACTTTATTCTTCTCAAACAGACTTTCAGCATTTTCTCCTTGAAATTGATCCTTTATGTTTTCATCAACTATTTTCAAGAGACGAGACTATGCTGAATGGGAAATAC